>JALJCO010002265.1:0-114979 GCA_023101725.1 Atherinomorus stipes | reverse complement strand
TTTCTTTAATGTATTGTTCCCCCCTTTTATCTTTCATGTATGTTCATTTTGTCACCCTATGTGGTCTTTAAAGTTTTGCTTCATCTAATTTATTTAAAAAAAAACAAACACACACACACAAATACATTATATACTACCACACACATTATATTGAAGGACATTATATACCATTATTTCACACACACACAAACAAAAAACAAACATACCCAAAAACAATCTTCTAATAGAACCAAAAAACATTGGAATTCAACCAACTTCTGCAATCCTTCTCTTTTTTTAGTCATTTTTATTCTTGCATTCATTTTGAAAAAAAGTTATTAAAAAAATATATAACAAAACATCTGAAAAAAAATAAACAATGAAGAAAAGAAGATGCATCTCGCCGCACGCTCACACTGGCTGATTTGGTGTCGAGTCAGGAGGGCAGGGTTTAACAGACTCAAACCCCCACCGTCACACGGGCGCTCATGCTGCGTGAGCAGCCAGAAAATGACAGCAAAAATATATCTGCTGCTGATCACACACACAAAGCCCCGCGCTGCCCTTCCTCCATCACACCGTATTCTAAATATGTATTTAGTCATTTCTGCCATGTATGCTGCGAGCTTAAACCTGTGTGTGTGTGTGTGTGTGTGTGTGTGTTTGATGTGAGCTTTTAGTCTGCGCTGCACATGAGTTGAGTCAAAGATGTCCCACGCTTCCAGAGATGCTGTCTCCCGGTTTCAGTCTCTTGTATTTCTCTGTGCGTTTGCGAGTTAAAAGAAACCAAACACCGAGCTGAGTCGATTTGGCGTGACGCTAGACGGGAGGTGTGCGCGTTCGTGTGTGTGTGTGTGTGTGTGGGACGAGATGAGCGAGAGAGGCCATGAATGTTTCTGCATGTCGGCTGTTAACGAAAAAAAAAATGAGGATGGGTAGTCTTTGGCAAACTGATTTGCGCTCGTCGTCTCTATTCCCTCTTATTGTTCTGATTCATTTAGTCTCAGTCATGCACGCGCCTATTTCAGAGGTGTTTTTCCCCCCCCCGTTTTCAAAACCCACTAATTTTTCAGCATCCTCTGCATTCCCTTCGTGGTTAATCTGCACATAGTCCGGGCCTCGACTTCCTCCGAGGAGCCCCCGCACCAGCTCTCAAATGAGTTGCTTTACTACTTGGCTTCAGCACCCCATTTCCCGTGTTTTTTCTGCAACTTCTCTTCACAAATCTTTGCACTTTTATGCAATTTAAATCTTGTGGTCATTTTCGTCAGTTTGTCCAATTTTGGGTCTGTTTCCCCTATTGCTACGCCCCATCCAGATCCACGCTAAGTGTTGGAGGGAAGCCTTATTCGCCCATTGCAGCCAGTGATGCAATCCTTGGACAATTTTCTGTCAACTTCCCTGTCATTTTCCCTATTTCATTCCCTTTCCCCGCCATTTTGCTTTCATTTTTGTCATCATTTATGCCCCTCAGTTTCAATTTGTCCTCTTCTATGCCAATTCACAAGGTTTTAGCCCTTTGAATCTTTTCCCCGTACCACTTTGGATTTTTTTCGCACTGAGTTCCCCCCCCCATGAAAATTTTCTTCTTTTGTAGGTCACTGCTTTTAACTGGTGACCATTTGCCCCTATTCTGTCGCCCCCCTTGCAATTTATGGGCCATTTTATAACTTTTGCCATCATTTTTCCCCCCCCTTTTATTCATCTGATGCTGCTTTTCTACCCTTCCTGACTTCTGCAAATCTTCTGTGGATCATTTCTTTGAGGTTGAACGCGAGCTCTTATGGTTTTCTCCTGGTTTGCTCCTTTTTGTCAAGTTGCTCAGGGTTGTCCCCTGCCTCTCTTCATTTTGGAGCTTTTTCAGCAGTTTCTCGCCTATGATGTTTATTCCTCGCCCTATTTTTGAGTGATGTTGCCTTTCTCTCATATAAATTTCTCTTCCCCCCCCAAGAACCGACCTTCATTAAATTGTTTTCCACCTGCCTCTGAGGAGGGCCCCTCATTCACTTTTGTTATTTTCCAGCTGAAGATAGTTACAGCCCATGAGTGTGTGTGTCTTCTAGAGAGAGCTTCAGGAAGGCTTTTGGCTCGCCCTGTTATGCCCCAGTATTGTACCACCCAGGACACTAGGCCACTGATGCTAAGAGGAGGAGGAGGAGGGGAGATGGAAAAGTGACATCACTGATGACATCATGTCAGTTTCAACCACTAAAACATATAAAGAAAATATTTTGCAAATACCCGTCAGAAGGGCCACAACAGTGCGCTCTATTTAAATCTTGGGTTTCCAAGTATAAAATTCAGATTGAGGTTTTTTTTTTTAATCATGTTATTATTTTCGCTCCTTCTCAAACAAATGACAGCATCCCTCCAAAAACATTCTCCCGCCAAAATTCTGATGGCTTCCGGGGATTTCCCCATCCAGACAAGCTTGATGACCAGAGTAAACATGGTCATAATTCACCGTGGGCCAAATTAAGCACATCTTCACAGTTTCATGGGCTGTGTGTATAATCCTGGTCTCTACAGGAAGTAGAGCAGACTAAACACAGACGCACAAGGAAGATATGCTTTGCGGTCCCTAGAGTACATTCATCTGGAACACCGTGGCAAAAAATGTTTTCTTTGTAAAACAAAATCTTACTATTAGTAAAAAATAGCTTTTGAATGAGAAGATAGCATCCTAATCACCCCACGAATGGACTTAAATAACATCGATACTAACTCTGATACGGTACAGTAGAAGGTAGGTCTGCAAAAACCCCCAAGTCATCACAACCAAATAAAATAAGCTAGTATCGCTTGTCACAAGAATTTTCTCCCAACGCCCCCCCTTTCTAATCATGGAGGTATTGATTTGAAAAATACAGAGTGCATCTATGTACAAATTTTGCTGTGAAAGTAAAGTTGATTCGCAGCAGAGGGAACAAACAAACAAATAAATCCCCACCATATACTAATATCGATACCAATACTTTTTAACAAGGATGTCAAATGAACAGATTTATGCATGCGGGGAAAGTTTCGCCTCCTTCCGATTTCTTAACATTTTGCAAAAAAGAATCACACCTAAATCCTTCAGACATCAAACAAGTTTAAATGTGAGACAAAGATAACAGAAGTAAATATATAAATGCACTTTTTAAATGAAGATTTTTCTTCGGATATGGAAAAAAATCCAAACTTAAATGGCTCTGCATGGTGTAGTGATTGCCCCTCCACCGACTCACTGCTCGTTCTACTCCAAGTAGCAATCAACTGTATCAAGCGCTTGTGATAACTGGCAGTGAGTTTTCTGAAAAAAGCGTGGAGGAATTTTGTTCCACTCTCCTTGCAGAACCCCCCCAAAACCACCACTATGGGCTTTTCCAGCATGAACCGCTTTTTAAGGTCATGCCACAGTCTCCAAGACACTCCAAAAGTCTTCATTTCGTTGCTCTCTCCCAAGCCATTCAGAGGCGGACTTGCAAGTCTTCCACTGTCTCTCTGCCCTGCAGACCCCTGCGCGCCAGCTCTAGGTCACCAACAGATGGGCCGGACGCTCTCCTCTCAGGATTTTTCGCAGAAGCAGACCCCATGGTTCCATTTTCCACAGCCAGTCTTCCAGGTCCCGAAGCAGAAAAAAAGTTCAGACCATCACACTACCACCACCATGTTTTACTGTTGGTATGATCTGCCTCCCTGATCCGCCGCCCCCCCCCCACCAGATGTAATGGGGGGGACAATTCCAGAAAGTTCCACTTTTGTCTCGCCATCCCAGAGAGCTTTTCTCCAAAGTCTTGGGATCAGTCAAGTTTCTCTGCCTAAATTGAGACGTGTCTTTATGTTCTTTTCGCTCAGCAGTGGTTTTGGTCTTGAAACTCTGCCATGCAGCCATTTTGCCCTTGTCTCTTTCTGATGGGGGAGTCACATGAACACCGACCTTAATTGAGGCAAGTGAGGTCTGTGGTCCTTTTTGGATGCCTGTTCTGCGGTCTTTTGTCCCCTCCTTGATGAATGGTCGCTGTGCCCTGGGGTTGGCCGGCTCGGCCTTTCCTGGGAAGGTTCACACTCACACCCATCTTCTCACCACCTGTGCATAATGGTTCTTCACTGCAGCCCTCTGGAGTCCCAGGATTTTGAAATGGCTTTGAAACCTTCCCAGACTGGCATATCCTCAATCACTTTGCCCCTCATTTTTCTCTGAATCCCATCCTGATGCCTAGCTTTAAGGATGTTTTGCTCGACTTAAATTATCTCTATTTTCTAAAGTCAAAAAAAACAAAAAAAAAAAAAAAAAAAAAAAAAAAAGCTAGAGAAATTGAACTCAGCTTCCAAAAAATGTGATAAACCACAGTTGACTTCCATGTTTTAACAACACCACAAACACTTTTCTTCCCCCCAGACATGGAGGTTTGGATCTCCCACCACCACTAATACAAATTTCCATCTCAAAAAACTGCATTTTGTCCTTACTTGTGTTATCTTTGACTTCGCATTGCAATTTGTTTGATGATCTGAAATATTTAAGGGTGATTAACATGCAAATATGTAAGAAATCAGGAGGGGGGCTAAACCCTTTTCAATAACAAATGCATAATATACATCTGTGTCTTTGTACCCTATACAAACTGACTGCAACCTATCAAAAATACACACTCCCTACATTTCCTTTTTTGTTATTCTACGAACTCACTTCCTTCATGCCTATCTACTCCAGTCTTCAGTATAATAACGTTTCTGTGTACCCGGATCTCAGTCAGTATCTGCACATGAGTCCTGGTGAGGGAAGAGGGTGAGTCCTTTGGACAGCAGATTTAGCAGGAGAAGAAAAAAAAAAAAAAAGAAGAAAAAAGGCTCTTTTACTGGATGATCATAGTCTTCTGCTGCCTTTGATCTGCCCTCTCAGAATGTCTTTTTATTTCTTCACAGCGTGGTTTTGTGTCTTCCATTCATCAGGGACATCCCCCCCCCGAGCTTCTAATGTGCTCTTTTTTGAATAGCGGTGGCTGTCATGAAAATGAAACCTTGCCCATTAGCCTTCACTTAGCGGCCATTACCCTGCTAATTTCACTACCAAAAAAAAAATCGGAGTGGGGCGCCCATTAGTTTAAAGTCTGGAAGGTTTCAAACCTTTATCTGCAGCGCAGTGTCGGTCGCTGCTGTCGTAGTAACAAGATGCATCTGCTCATGCCTGAGATTCAAGGAAGGCCTCCCTGACCATCCCACCTGTTCCAAGATGTACAGTATGAAGAAGAAAACTTACTTGATTTAGAGCAAATCAACCAAACCCAACATGAGGTTTTCGCTCTGTTGCTGGGGTCTTTGTCCTTGCAGGCGGGAGTCATGATCCCCTCCTGTCACTGGAAAAAATTACAGGCTGTGAACGTTGAGCCCCCCATAGCACCGGTTGTTGCCAGAGCTTTATCACTAACAAGGGGGGTCATAGCCAGGGGTTTGTTTTACATGGCAAAGGCGGAAGACACCAAGAACCCCCCACATCAATGAAAAAGACATGCTTGCGCATCTCTGCCACAGGCCCCTCCCCACACTTGCGCACATGCTACTAAACGCTCTGTGCACATGCTACCACACAAACTTGCCCCTTGTCATTCACCCATGCACATGCTACCACACGCTTCCCACATAAAGGCCACACGCATGAGCACATGCTGCCACACACCTCTGCACACGCCCAAAGACACGCTCCAACACACCTCAGCGTTGAGTCTGCTCCATTAGTACACAAATCAAATGTCCTGTCTCAACAATTGTAATCAAAGTTTGTTAGTGGTTTGGCTGTCTTTTCCGCTTTTCCACTCAGTAAAAAATTGACCTTGTAACATCTAATTTCACTCATCAGAATTGTCCTAAAAAAAAACTTGTCGTGGTGTGAAAACAAAGCCAAATGAATCTGAACTTCATGTGCCCTGACGGAGCCGAAGCAGAGACTTGGTTTGGGGATTCCCAAAATCACCAACAAAAAAAAAAGAACTGGCTGCTGCTTCATCTCGTTGAGTCGCTTCCTGCCGGTGCTCCATGCGCCGGCTGCCATATCCCCCCACCCCCCCCCCCCAAAAAAAAAACGCAGGAGCAAAAAAAAAAAAGACACACCGACAAAATTGCAGCATAATCCGGCACATTTTGTCCGCCAGTCCCGCGCCCCCCCCCCATCCTTCCAGCCTCAGCGGCTGATGCATATACAGCTCTAGTCTAACAGACAGATGTGTCACATGACGTGCTCAACAGCCCAGTCTCGGCACACGCATCTGCAGCAATTCCTGAGACAAATACCTCACGAGCTATTACATATGCTAAAACTGTCAGAATAGAAAACTTCAGAATGAGGAAGAAAAGGGATTCTCAGTGACTCTGAAAGTGGCATGGTTGCACGGTTTCGACACATAACCATATCAGGGTTTCCAGAGGATGGCTCCGAAGAGGGAAAAATCAGTGAGTAAAAAGCAAAGTTGTCTCGGGAAACCAGAATGGCTGTCCCCAGAGCCGAATGGGCAGAAAAATTGCAGATGATAGAGAAAGACGTAATCAGTAAAAATTGGAGGAGGCTCGGTTCCGCAACCAAGAGCAGGTGAATTGCTATCTGTGAACATTCCCCCCGACCAACCTGGAAGCAGATGGGCTAACGCAACAGCGGACCAGACAAGTTGTACGCTCCCCCCCCCAAAAAAAAAAAAAAAAAAAAAAAAAAAAAAAAGAACAGGAGATTATGATCACTTTTTTGGGGAAAACTGGACAATAAAAACCCCAGAAAGTCTTCCTCCACGTATCTATGCCGCAAAAAGTGAAGATGTTGAATGACTTTTGAAGAAGTCCCACAGATGACGGGTTACATTGGACTTCAGAAAGCAGACAGACTACAGAAAAGCTGTTTCAGAAATCAGATGTCAATCGCTGAGAAGCGAGTGCATTACAGAAATATACTGGAAGCGTTGGAAAAAAGTCACCTGCATCGAGAAGCTACAATGTATATTAGCCTAAGCTAAACATCACTACGTCTTCTGGTGTTGAGGCTGCATTCAGGATATCTATATCTGTCTGGTTGGAGAAAGGGCCAATATGCACTGCTGTTTGAATGAGGCTAAGGAGAGAGCACTGACAATTCTCACTAAAACCTTTACTTAATTCCAAAGAAATAGAATCAAGTTCCTCTCGCCCGAACTCTGACAACCTCAGGTTTGTGGAGGATGCCCCCCTATGAAATGAAAATTTCCGTGCATCGGACAAGTGCGATAAAAACAAAAGAACATACATTCTTAAATATCATTGTAAACATCTTAAAACTTTGTGCTATTCAGTTGCATATTGTGCAACAGGATTTTCATCCCCCGGAGTTTATATGCCGGACTACATCCCCCATTTTATCGAGGTAGCTTGGGCATCAACTCATCAGGATGACGGCGTGGGGGTGCTCGGGTGCTATGACAAGAACCACATCAACATGGATAAGGTTTTATTTATGAGCTTAAACACGTAACTATCCACAGATGAAAAACCCAAAAACCACAGCCGCTTTGCCCTCCACGCTACTGCGTGGTGGTTAGAGGCCGGTGAGGGGCTGCCATGATTTACTGTACACAGGAACAAAATGCAAAAGGAAGACAAAATCTCACAGATTTCTTTTTTAGGGTGTTTTTACGGGACAAGGCGGAATGCCGTGAAAACTCAGGTAAAAACATGATTACAAGCTGACCTTTTAAAACCAACCCCCCCCCCCCAAAAAAAAGCCCACCAGCACATGTATTTTTATTAGCAAGCCGCGTAATTTTAAGCAATAGTACACCCACAGAATAATGTGCCCCCATTTTCCTCTCAATTCTCATGCTGAGCAAGACTTGCAGAATTTTTTTTTAAATTAAAATAATGTAAATGGAGATCTTCCGGCCTTGTCCCCCCCCAAACTTTCATATACTCGGAAAAACACCGGTTTTTTTCAACATAACATGAGCTACCCACTCAGGACACTTGCATTACACTTTACAAAAAAAAAAAATGTAAAAATAAATTTGTAGACTTTGGCGGACCTTTTTAGCGCTGGAGCTCACGTTGAACTGCCATCTATATATGAAAAAGAGATTAACTGGTGCTAGCCTGTCTCACCAAAACATCACCTCAACGCGTCATGCTGACGCCCATCCTCCCGACAAGTTGGCCTGCGAAGGTCTTCAGATCAACAAGCTGTGAAGCTTTGCGATTGTCTATTTTTGCTTTGCTTTTTAATTTTTTTAACAAGCCCATGTCATATCTCGGCAAAATAACATAGTCATTACTCCATCATAGATCTAAATATCAATGTTGTTGACGCCCATAGCGGAGCGTATACGCGTCCGCCCGCTCCCCCCCCCTAAGCTATCAGAGCCTACTCTGCCGATAATGCAAGTGTAGAAGAAGAAATTTACTGTTTACATTGTGGTCGCTATTGATGGTATTCCAGATTAAATCGGGGACAAACACAGGAGGGGTTGGATATTGATCTAAAAAGAAAGAAAGAGCGGAGACCTCGTAAACACGCCGTTCGTCGCTTCAGCATCGGCGCGCGCTTGCTGGGCATGCATGCAAACTTTGTTTAGACTCTTAAAAATATATTTAAACGGCTTAGAAGTTTCCAAGGTTATTATAGTTAACTAAAACTAACGAAAAAATTAAAAAACTGTGTTTGAAAATATATTTCAGTTAATTTAAAAATAAAAATAAAAAACGACAGTTTTCAACAAAAACGATAACTAACTGCGCGTACGCCATTGCCTTTATTAAACAACTAAAACTAACTAAAATTATTGCAGTAGTTATCCTTAATTTTAGTCTTTATAAATTAATACGGGTCAATATATTCGCGTTTTGACTTGATTTGAAATCTAATTTTTACCCCCTCTATTTACTTTGTCTCTACTGGTTTCCCTCAAGTGACTCTCTGATGATTTTGAAATGTCACACCAGACAGCCAACGTATAATTTGCTAAAATAAAACCCCGGCACACCTACCAACACTAAACTAATAAAACTAAACTAAAACTTAACACCTTCCAAAAAATAGAAATCCACCAAAAACGGCAAATCCAAGCCCAAAAAACTAACGTAAACTAACTGAATTGAAAATCAAAAGTCAAAATGAAATAAAAACTGAAACTAATTAAAAAACAAAACTATTATAACCTTGGTAGTTCTCAGTAATTTTTAGACGCCATCTTCACCCAGGGCACTTTGATTACATGGGATCTATCAGTATGGAGGAATTACTGACAATCTCTTTGTGGATTTTTATGGATCTTTTTAATGGGATCGCTGGCGGTCTCCATTTTTCCCAGCTTGTCTCGATCTTCGGCCAGTATTTGACATATTAAAAAAAGGTCCAGAGTCTTTCTACCATCACGGGTGGGGTGGGAAATAAAGCCACATCATATTTGAGGGTGAACTATTCCTTTGGGCCCTCTCTGTTTGACTGAACGCCTAAAAACATTTGGGTTTGACAGAGGGAGGGAAGCTTTAAGCTACAAGTGGAGATTAGTTCACTCTCTTCATAAATCTTGGAAACGGGTGAAGCTGCGCTTTGTGATCCTATCTCAGTAAAAGGAAGGAATGTTAAAAAAAGATGAAGAGTGTTTCCATCTGTGCAGGTGAAAGAGGAAAGATAGGATGAAGAATGTTTACGCGTCTCTCAGAGGGGTATATCAACTGGAACATACCCTGAGGTTGCCGCGTTCTCAAACTTAGAAGCTTGCTTTTGACGAGCCCCAACGCAGAAGCGACGAACATGCCCGCTTCCCCGCGCAGTTTGGATACGCTACTTTCTCCACGCCCCTGCCCCCCCCCCCCCGATGCCCTCTCAGATTCACTGACGTTAAGACTTGTACAGGAGAAGTGAATAGATATGAGGAATATTTGGCACCATGTCACATCTTGACTTTATGAATGTAAAAGGTCAATCTGGAATCAATATTCTTGTGAAAATTGCCCGGTCGATGCGCTTCCCCCCGCCTTAAATAAAAGAAAGAATAAACAATCTTCATCTGGTTAAACAGTTTTAAGGTCTGGTCACCGCCATTTTTTGAGTTTATCGTTCACTAATAGAAACACAAAAATTACCGGACTTGTATGTTTACCGAACAACTAAAACCTCCCAAAAAATTGTTACAGTGACAAGAAATGAAAAAAAAAGTTTAACCTGGAGAAATATTGTTTTTCTCTTTGGTTTGATTTTACAGCTTTGGTAATGTAATCCATTGTTTTTGGTTGGAGACACTTTTGAGTTGATGAATAAAACAGTAGACCTGACTGTCCTTCCTTTTCCATACTTAAAGGTACAGCGTGTAAGAATTTTGACACTTTAATATGGATGCCCCCCCTCAGTGGCCAAAATTCATCCATACATAAGCATGTTTTCATCTGCAAGGAGGGAATTAGCCCCAGGTGTAGTAATCTACATTACTGTGCCCCCCACCATATAACTGTCGAATATGTGCACTGTATAGCTTTCTATGGCCCTTTGCGCAGTTCCTAAAACCAAAGGTCTTTTAGGCTGCACCCACAAAGGTTTCTTGATTCGAATCAGAGTCTGTTTGGCTCGGATAGTCCGCTTTTGTTTAGGTTAGCTGTGAATGCGCAAACGGACTCTGATCCGGAACAAACAACCAGACGCGGGGTGTGTCACAGTGTAACGCAGGCCTCGGTCTCGCTCCAAGTGAACCAAATATTAGAAGTGGACTACAAATTGCATTGGTGATTGTGGTCTCTTGTTTGACAACGTGGGTAACACACGTGTGGGACTGTTCTCTCGATAGGGAGCCCCCCCCCCCAGACGGCGAGCTCACGTGTGAGCGCTCCACCCGATATTTGATCTGATGAAATCATATCGAGTTTATCGCATGTAAATAATGTCACTTTGTGGAGGAAAACAGTTGTGAGAATCTTCTTGTACGTTGTTTTGTCCTTTCGCCTATAGACCATAAAGCAGAGATTCCTCATTCTTGGCCTCGTTTGGTCTTATTTGGCAATAGTGCCACATGAACGTGAATCTTCCCCCCCCCCCCCCCCAAACCCAACCGAGTCTCAAACGGACCGAGACTCACAGACTATGCTTCTGAATGCTGTTCTTCGCCTTTTTATCAGTCTGATATCTGGGTCTTATTTTCATTGAGACAGAGTTTTCCCCTGTCCATTTGAGGTAGATTTCACCGTCATAAATTGATGGGGCTGTATATGGCAGCTTTCATGGGCTAGGATGTGCATCTCATTGTGGGCAGATACAGATAGTTTTCATTCTGAGAAAATAAAGTCACCACAGTAATTTTAGTACCGTGATTAGGATACTTGCAGGAACCCAGTTTTTTAAGGTCGACAATGCCTTATTTAGCAGTTTAGTGACGCGTTTCCCATCGACGGCTAAACTCAGCATCCATCTTGTGTGTATTGAACCTGCCCTGTGATTCTCTCCCGCCAGTAAAAGACAGTCTTATCTTGATGCTTGTTCTGTCCTCTCCTCCCTCTTCCTCCGCTAATACCCCCCCCCCCCCCTTTACCATAACCGAGCGATACGTTTCGGGGGACCAGCCGCAGTTCTTTATCTCGTACATAGTCACTTGCTAAGTGACGCTGCAATTCCTTCAACCAACTTGTCGGCTGCAAAGTCACTGTCAGCGTCTCCAGATGGAAATGTTACATTCCGCCGTTTCTGGGCCTTTTAAAGCTTACTGGCCAATGATTGAAAAATCGCGGCATGATGACCCCCAGTGCGCCAGGGAAACTAGAAAATGCCCAAGAAACACATCATTTTTATGCCCAACCGCCACGCATGCCGTAGGGATGGGCGCTGAATTCGGCACTTTTTTTTAGTTGCGTATCTCAAAACTCCATCAACATTACAGAATACTCTGTATTCTCTTTTTGTACAGCCAAATGGTAAATTACGTTCTCCGGCACTTAAAACGCATCTTTTTACTGCGATGGAGTGGAAGAGTTCACGATTTTTCGCGCTGGATATTAACGTCATTATCATCGTCCCCGGAAATCTGTTGCTTGCTGACGTTTTCTTGTTTCACTTCCCTTAAATCATTCCCGTTTGTTTTCAATATTTGCAGATGCAAAAAATACAAGATTTGCCGTGCTGCGGAATATATCTAATCGGAGGGAGCATCCCCCGAACACAAAATATCCTTCTCAAAGATCCGCCCCGGATGCGTCTTCCGCAGCTCCGCAGAGAAGAAGGAGAAGTCAGTCTGCGTCTCTCCGGCAGAACAAAAAAAAAAAAAAAAACATCGCCAGCGGGTTCACAAGCCGTTGTCCCGGCTCAATATAATAATTCCACTTGAGGCCCCTCAAAGCAAAAAAATCGGCGCCTTACCCGCAGGTCATGTCCTCCCTCCTTCACTTCGCATCCCACACCTTATTAATCTCCTCATCTCCCGAGTTTCTTCTTGCGAATATAAGGTCAAATACTTAAATCTGACATCGAAGCCCCGCCTCTCTAAGAAGTATCCAGCCGGAACAGCGGAAAAAATATCTGCACTGTCTTGTTTGCAAACTGGGCAGCCCCAATGCACGCAGGGCGCCACAGTCGCCATAAAGCAAAAACAAAAAAAACCATTTAAAAAACGGAGAGCACACTCCATCTTTTTTATTAAATTATTCCATCATTTCGCTTCTTCCGTGCTTCTAGATGCTTCAACACTCATCTTGTATCAAAAAAATCGTTGGATTTGCTTTCATATTTTTGTTAAAAAATTATATGTTACAGAATGAGAAATAAATCTGTTATTTGCCATATCCCCCATCTTCCCCCTACCAAAAACTGGCGCCACCGGCTACCGGTAGAACATCCGTCCACCATGGAAGGAAACAAGTCGCCACCATCCACTTAGGGTCCACGTCCCTCGCGCGATGGGTCTTTAATGAGACATTATATTTTTCTGTGTCGACCTCTTTGGTTATTCTATTCCTTTCCCTTTTTAAAGTGGGTTTAACATGAAAATTGACTCTTTTTTTAGCTTTTTATATGTATCATGTCATTCCTCACCATAAACATGGTACCTTGGGGGTTAACTTTGAGTCATCTCAGACATTTGAGAAATCCCCGAATTTCTTGTGGAAACCAACATGGCTGCCAAAACAGCTGCTGCTTTTCAGCACCTCCAATAGCTCCGCCCCTCCCCCCTTTTCTTACCAAAAAGCCGTTTCACTTGCTTACGAGAAGTGTTGTGATAAGTGGAGGGGGCGTGTCAGAAATAACAGAAAAAATCTTAAAGGGACCGCGGCATATGCCCCCAGATGTCACGCTTCTTTTAGGTTGTTTTGCGCGTATACCAAAATTAAAAAAACTACTGAAACAAATAAAGTCCCTTACTGTGTCACAAAAGGAATTGAAAAGTTTTCAAGAATCCACTATAAACTGAACTGTTATTTTCTAAGTTGTTCTTCACTCTAAATTCCGTGTTTCTGAACTGGGTTCGGAATTGCATTGAAAACGCTAACAATCTTCTGATTTAGTTAGAAAAATAAAAACAGCGGATGGGTTGTAGAATTGCATCTTTTCAGAACACTTAACACATGTTTAACAACTAATACTGCCCTCCCAGTTTCCAATTCGGTCCCATCTCCAAAACGGCAGAATACGTGGATGTAGAACAGACGCAGAAAAAGATGAGCAGTGGGGTGAATGACTTTTATCTACCTATATTGTTTAAGAGGGCATGATGTAACGCTCCTTTTGGGAATCTTTGCTGTTCTTTGGCGGCATGTTGTGTGGTATATCTATCTCCAGTTGCTGAGTGGCAAAAGTAAAGGAAACACAGTGACCACGTGATGTCTAAGGCTGGAATTTTCGGAGCCCCGCAAAGGGAGATGGCTCCAGGAATGTACATGTCTGTTGTTGAACTTACCCTGATGCAGAAAACTTTTTATTTATTTTTTATGTTCATCTAAAAGGGAACAAACACCTTTCCCACTCCTTCCCCCAGCCTCTCAAACCCATGTTTTGCCATTACGCAAGAAATAGAACAAATGAAAATGAGAGAAAAGAACCAGGACTCTCCGCTCACTGAGATTCATACAAAAGAAAACAAACACAAGTGCATTGGTTTGCGCTTTCAGAATGCATAGACGCATTTTTGTATTCATGAAGGTTTCGCAGCCTTCATGAATCTCCAGAGCTTTTCGCATTGTCGGCCAAAAACTTTCGCCATACGCATCTAAAGTCCTCACCCCCCCCCTCTCTATTTCACTTTCTGCTCACATTATCTTCCCGCTCAGCTACTTCAAAAAGTGATGAAAAATACAAGAGGGGTGTTATTTTTTGTTCATTTTTAAAGAAACCTACCAACCACCCCCCCCCCCCCCCCCCCCCCCCCCCCTTCTTTTCCCCGTGTATTTTCCAATCTCTAAAAAAAAAAAAAAACACGCTAGTCTTCACTGCTTTGTGCGTTCGAAGGTTTACGGACCTTCGCAGCAAGTAAATATTTGCAGCTGGAAGTATAAATATCTGCTGCTAACAGATCAGCTCTAATTTCAGCCGGCCCCTTCAATTCAACGCCCCCTCCGCCGCCCCCCCGCACTTCAGTCGTGGATTACCTCCCAGAGAGCTAATTTACCGCAGACGAGCACCGCCTGACGCGCGCAGTGTTGTGGATTTATTTATATGTTTGCATCATTAGACGTGTATATTTAAGACTGCTCCTTCTTTTTGGTAATGTTTGTGGGTTGGGTGTAGTTGCCCTGGTGAGAATTCTAGTCTGCGAACTAAAGTTTGAGACACAGGATGAAAGTGAAGATGGTCCCCAGTCTCGTAAGAATTACCGATATCCAGTGGTGAATAAGGGCAAGAAGTTCCCCAAAAGCAGCGCTGTGAATGGACGGAGGCCGGCAGTGGCCAAGATCTCTCTCCTTAGCCCCACCCCCCCCCACCAATAATTTTTGCTGACCTTTCATTAAATTCTTGGATGAAACGCTGTTAAACTGTTGAAAAGACTGAAATATACTTTGCCTGGCCGGGCAGCTCTTGGGTGCTCACCCCCCTTTTCATCTATCCTAGAACCACCTTCCTGGTGGACACACTGGCATGCCAAAGCATACCCTCACCCATCCAAAGACCTTGAATCAGGTGTTCTCAATCACTTTTTGGATTAATGGGGGGTGTAAGATGAGGACGAGGCTTTAACAACAAACATTTGTGAAAGAATGTAAGGAGGACGCTCTCAACCCCCTCTAGCGTGGAACTGTGATAGGATGCCTTTTGTCCAATACCTGCCAGCCCCGAAATTTCTCCACGCTCTGGGGTACCATGCCCCCACAGCAGCTGTCAGCTGTATTATAAGAAAATGGAAGTGTTTGGGAATCCACAGCACCCCAGCCATGAAACAGCTCGGCTCCATATCTCAAAGGAAACAGCGGATGCTGAAGCACACAAGTCCTTAAGAGGTGGCCAACTTTTTGCAGAGTCAATCACTACGCACCTCCAAATTGTTTCGGCGTAATTTTTCAGACTAAGAACAGTCGCCCCCCCCATTTATGCGACAAGCCAAAACATCCACAGCATCGCTCTCGCGCAACCAAGGCGCGGAGGGAAAAAAGGACCCCCCCCGCTCACCGAATTTGGGGCAAAAAGAAGTGATCTGGAGGGAAATAAGGCTTCTTCCATCTGGAATCTGATGGAGGAGCCCAATTTGCGGCGTTTGTCCCGACAACGGCATTTGCTGACTGTACTGTGCAGAATGTAAAGTTTGGCGGAGGGGGAATTATGGTGCGGGGGTGTTTATCTCCCGTTGGGGCTTGGCCCCTTAGTTCCAGTGAAAAACACTTCTGAATGTTTCAGCACACCAAACACATTCTGGACAATTTCCATGCTACTAACTTTGCGGGACCAGTTTTCCCCCGGCCCTCTCCTCTCCCAACAAGAACGCGCACCAGCCGCAGGCTGTGTCCACCCCCCCTGGCCCGGCATTCTGGCGGGAGGGGCCATAAACGCCCCCAGGCAGTCCTGACTTCAACCCACAGAACACCTTCCGATGAATCACCCCGAGACTGAGAGCCAGCCCTTCTGGCCCAACATCAAAACGTACCCCCACATGTAAATTCTACATGCATCGGTCACCGATTCCCAAAACACTCCCCAACCTTGTGGATAGTTTTCCCAGAAGATGAAGTTAGCTCTAGCTGCCCTTTTTTTTCCCCCCATATTAACCCTCTGATCAGGAATGGGGATGTCACTTAAAGGAATAGTACACCCACAGAATGATGTGCCCTCATTTCCCACCCACTTCCACGCCGAAAAAAGGCACTCTGGGAGCATTTTTTAATATCCCATCCCCCCCCGGAGATCCAAGGCTTTTCGCTATCGGACGACCGTAATACAGCTGCCCTCTCACCGGCGACCGACCGTCGACACCAATCAGCCAAACTGTGGGTCCCCCCCCATACTCGCCTCGTCCAATGCGCAACCCCAAAACCCAGGAGCGCCCATACCCCATCCAAACAACATCCCTTAGTGTATCCTTATATCTTTAACAGTACCACGGCCCCTCTAGAGGGATGCACCCTGCCCATTCACAAGCGGTCAAGCATTGGTGAGGGAATACTTAAGGCGTGTATCCTATAAATGGTTCATTTAATAAAATAAAAACAGTGTTATTAGCCCACAAACCCCCAAAAAAAAAAAAAAACAGTTGTCCGATATCTTACATTTTTTTCCTTGATCGGTCTTGCTCCATCTGCACCTTTCAATAAATATAAAATCACCTCCCCCGATTTAAAAAATCTCATTTTCTCCGTTTTTAAAACACCAGCAAAAATTTTTTTTTATATAATTGCATCTAATTTACCCTAATCTCAGAGTCGCTTTCGTAATCGGGGGGGGAATCTACCAATGTTTCTAGTCCAGTGCTCATTGTGTTGCATCAACTAACAGACCTTTCCATTGCGCCTGAATCCCAGTTTCCCCCCCGCAGGATCTCGTAGCCTTCAGTGGAGGGGCCTGCAGATCTGGCTCGCCCCAGTTCGTCCCCCCCCCACCTGGCAGAATAATTCCGGTTTCCCCCAACGCTACCATCTCATCTATGGCTGCTTTAGTGCAAATAATATGCTTGCGTTTTTCGAAAAGGGAGCCGAAATTTATTTTGCCTGTAGGCCCCCCCAACTCTCGATCAGTCCCATGTTTGACACTTTTAACCCAATAAATAAAATCAACAACGCCAAGAAACAACAAGGCTGATGCCTTCCCAATTACGTTAACCACCACGGCAGAGGGCGGCGAGGGGACCTAAAGCCACACCCGGGTTGTAGGCATCATGTGCCTTGCTGCTGTCATTATACCCTTGCAGCGACAGATGTGGTTGATACACCGACAGAAACACTTAAAAAATTTCCCTTTTCCACACTTTTTTTGTTTTGTCGCTCGGCTGACTTGACCAAGTTTAATTGTCTAACGCATGCAAAACGGGTCCCTTATTGTATGGTTGTCTCTGACCTTTTTGTCCCAGTGAAGTCCAGAGCCCCCCCTCGATGTGTTTCTCGAGCAGACTTAACAGTTGGTTGTTTTAGTGTAACTTCGTCTATTCATCCCTCTCACCCGTTTTTTGGTTATCTCCATTTTTCTTTTCTTAACCTTCTTCTTCTCTTCTGTTGTGCGGCTCCAGCAATCTAGTTTAAAACAAAGTTAGGAATAAGCATTCAAAAAAAAATGAAATGAAACGAATATGTTCGCAGCCCCAAGCGGAGCCCTACATTTTTTAAAGTCCCCTTCCCAAGGGGCGTCTGTTCAACACAACAAAAAGAAATTAGATCATCATTCTGGCTGCTACGATACTGCACAAGACAAGTTAGAAAAAAAAAATATATATATATATCAAAAATATATATCAAGAACAATTTTTTAGCAATATGGGCCCGTTGATCCCCCTCAACATTCTTGAACTTTCTCCTATTTTGACCACTTCTTCGTCCCCAAGCGTTTCTGCTGCTTGTTTAGTGGTGTTTTTGTGGCTTTCGCCCCCCCTGTGTTATTTCCCACTGTGCTACATTCTCAGTGCTACGAAATTTCCTCTGTGCTACAAGACAAATTGATTTAACATATCAAAAAACGGGTTTTAGACAAACTTTTGGCATCATCCAGCACCAGGTTTGTAAAACTTTACCATAATCGACCAACGTTCATTGTAAAATTACAATATCAGTGCAACAAAATGGAGCATCATGCTCCACTAGGAATGGGTAATAATTTTAATGTCCAAAATTATCAATCTAGCACACAATTCTGATAATTAAAATGCGCATTAAAAAATGGGATATCGCAAAATATTGATATTGGTTTTTTTATCTGTGTCTAGTCCCCCATCACCCCCCCCCCACTAGCGGTGTATGAAAAAAAAAAAACAAAAAAACATCACAAGAGTTTTCTCTGTTGCAATACTGTATTGTATCATCAAAAAGTGTTGCATCCTTGTTTCTATCTAATAAAAATTTTTCACATCTCGCCCCCCACTTTATCCACAATTTTTTTGGTAAACCACATATCATCCCTTTTGAAGCTGCTATTAATCCCGGTTCCAAGCCCCCCCCCCCCCCCCCCCCCCCCCCCCCCCCCCCAAAAAACCAACATGTTGGCTGGTTGTATCTCCCCGTGATCGGCGCACTTTGCAAATTGCTTACCCCCTACAGCATCTAGTATTCCGATATTGATAAATGAAAGTTAAAAATTAAACATGATTTTTGCAGGCCTGTTTTAATCTTTGAGAAATTAAACAGTTTATGAAAGAAAACAACACAAAGTATTTGCCGGCATTGACTTACCATTATTACAACGCTAAATCACTCCACTCAGGGGCCTTAAAAAGCAACACTGCACTGCGTGTGTCACTGTGAAGTTTCATGCTTTTGAAGTACAAATATAAGAAACATTCAGACTCAAAGATAAATGGATTAAACGTTTTGTGCGGAGCCCCTTCAAGAAAATAACTGAAAATGTGTGGTCCAGTTCAACCTCTGCTTGTGCAAGCGTTTCACAAAACTAACAGAAGATTCATCCATCAAAGGAGAGTTTTGAAACAACAGAACAAGTCTGATGTTGGATTTCAGTTTTAAAAACAGAATAACGGACCCCATCTCATAGGTGGAAGCTAAACACATGAAGGCTTGGTTGAGAGCCTTCGTGCTTGATGGTGTTAGCTGAGCCTGAGTCTCATCAAATAAAAAACCATCAGCATATAGAATGAGGAACCGTTCTGATGATACTCTTCCCTGTAAAATCTATCCCTGACCTTCCATACCTAAGCGGAATAATACACCCACAGAATGATCTTTTGCTCAACTCACCTCATGCTGAGCAAGACGCACTTCTTCTTGCTGGAGAGAGAGCATTCCCCACATCTGGGGGCAAATGTAGCTGGAGATCGCATTATGTTTTTGTTTTCCCACAACTTTTACAAGGCGGAGCTCGCCGGTGCCTGAGCCAGGGGCACCATAACAATAGTCCACCAAAAACTCGTCAATATCCCCCATACGTGCATCTTGCCCACTGCACTCCAAGTGCATCCTGAGTGGGTAGCGTCCAGAATTTGCCGCCTCGGGGGTAAAATGAGTAAGGTCATATAGTATATTTTCAGAGCGTAAACAGTACTACATCTCCTTTTCACGAAGCGCGGATATACGTGTTCACGAAACTATGGGAGTTCGCCATTTGTGATCGCGCGTTCTCTGTCTCTTTCTTCTCCTTTTAAATCAATATCTGACCGCTTTCAGCGCTTGTCCTGAAGCTGGGGAATGCTACTGCACTTTAGGCACAATATAAACGGTGAATGTCTTCCTCTACGCTTAGCATGATCGCCAGATTTGTGTGCTGAACGCCGGCGTTTCCATATGTCGTTGTGAATTTTCAGCGAGCTACTCAAATAGAAAAAGTATAAAGTTCCATTGTTTAGGCTATAAAAATATACTAAATGATCCGGTTTCCAGTGTCTTCTGGACGCTACCCACTTAGACACTTAGATTACATTGGACGAGCAGTATGGAGGAATATTTCTCGCCGTTTTTGCCAGAATTTATGGATCTTTTTGGTAAACCAAGATTTGTCTTCAGCTTGAGGGGGAGATCGGGCCACAAAAAAAAATTTCTCCCCTTTGCCATTTTTTTTTAGAAAGACTCACCCCCCATAGTTTTCTCACGCCCCGCTCCCCCATCTCCGGCCACATGGGCGCCGCGACCGCTTGGCCAGTCTGAGACATTGCGAGACCAAGAGACCTCGGCGACCATCGCCTGAGGTCGGCGGATTACATTACTTATTCCATGTTAGTGCGCTCTTGAGAACTACAAGTGCCCTTTTCTGTCTCAGTCACAGTGGAAATCATTATGAGGAAAGTTGGGGGAAAAATCCAAACCCTGTCCGATCTCCGGCTGCATTTGGGATAATAATGCGGTCCGAGTCTTGCTCAGCATGAGGGAGCACGACGCCACATCATTCTGCGAGTGTACTATTCCTTCAAGACTCCGAGTGGCTGAGGGTTTTTGCCGCTGGTTCGGGGAGGTTCACTCCCTCCGGGCCCCCCCCCCGCCCGCGCGAAAAAAAAATAAAACACAGGAGCCAAAAAAACCCGCTCACTGGGTCAGGCGGGGTGCAAATGCACAGAGAGGGTGAAAAAAATCGGCGGCACTTTAGGACACAGAGAGATACCGCTTTTCTACTACTATGATGTTTGGCTTATTTTTATTAACTTTTAACAGGAAAGTTAAAGATGTCACTGGGACCTTTCTGTTGGTGCATTGCAGCATCAATCTTTAGAATAATTGTTATATATATAAAAATCACTGCTGATTGCATTGCAAGTGTGTATTAAAATCGCGGCCCCCTTTTTGTTCTTGGCCCGAGGATGGGCTAAGAGGCTTAAAAGTTTCGGATTTTGATTCCGGCAAATTCAAAAAAAAGATCTTAGAGCAGTCTTCAGCAGAAAAAAAGGAGCCCTTTTTTCAATCCGCCTCTCTAGAACAAAAAAAAGTCTAGGACAAAAACTTTTGCCCGTTGTGTTACTATCTCTGAACTCCTACATAACCTCCCTCCGCTAAATATACCTGCTCAGAGCTGAACCGCCATGGGGACAAAATGAACCAAAAACATATACACACAGTCAGTGTGCCAAAAAAAAAAAAAAAAACTTCTGACACACGGCGATCCCAAAAGCTGAACTCTTTTTCTATACGCATGCCTGTTTTTTGCCGCCCAAATTTACCTCTAGTTTATGGTACAGTCAGCACCATTTAAAAATATAATATATTAACAAAAAAAAAAAAAAAAAAAAAAAGGAATAATCTAGATTCTAATTTTAAATATGACAGCTAATTTCCTGATATAATTTCTCGTCTACACAGTCCTAATTAATGAGTTCTGCATCAACTCAATCAGTTTGTTTATTTGCTCACTGGGCTAACTTTAGTCAAAATCATCACATTGCCCCGTCTCACGCCATCACCTTCATCCGGAGATCTACCGCCGCCGACTCGTCCCCATCCCCCCCCACCCCTCGGCTGTCGTGATTTACCCTGCTCTCCCTCCCTGCAGCTCAGACTGAGCTCATCCCCTTGACCCAAGGGACGAGCCGTGAGCCCCCCAAAGCGCGTGATCACCTGTGAGCGGGCCGCAAGGTGCGTTCCCCGCCTACTTCTCTACACACTTTTATACAAGCATCATATTTGCTACTGTTGTTCCTCCAGAAATTTTCATTTCCTTTAGTCTTGAGCAGCCAAGGTTGTAGTAGTAGGTGCGAGGGAAATCCCCATTTCCTCCAGCAGAGGGCAAATCTTTTACTTCTACTGTGTCCATCCAAAGGCGCATGTACTATACTTTTGAAATAAAAAAAGTAAATATAAAGCCCTTAAAAACCCACAACTTGGCGAGGTGTGTTAAAAACTTTTATAAACGAAAAAATCAGGCAAAATAGGAATCGCAATTTAAATTGAATTGAGACCCCAAAAAATCGCTAGTACCCGAATGTAGGTGGAATGGCGCAGTACGGTCCCAGTTCTTGCTACCCACTCTGCTGGTCATCCCACCTCGTGAAGCCAAGTATACTGATGAACCCGGCCCACGATAACTAGAAATGTCCGATATTATCCCGCCCACCATCAAAAAAATTACTCAGCTGTTGGTTGGCACTGATATCTAAAAAAAAAAAATGTGACTCATGCATCACTAATGTGCACAAAAGAACTCATTATATACGTCAGCATATTGCGCTAATTCCTCTATAAATGACCATAAACATTGTACCTAAAAAGATAAACATCATTGAGGATCTGTTACAGACAGTTCAAACAAACTTTTCAAAATAACTCCTCTCGTTGAATGAAGTTTATTTTGGGATCTTTGCTCTTAAGCCGCAATGTACAGTAGTCCTCAAAATTAATTCTCGCACTTTCAAATTGAAAAATGAAAAAAAAAATCAGTTACCAAAGTGAAGCAAATTGAAATTGACAAAAAAATCATTTTTTAAAAAAATCTATTGAAAATCATGACATTTTTATATGAAATTTGGTTTAAATAGAAATATAAAAACAACTCACAAAAAAAAAACAAGAAATAAAAGTAAGTTCCACGTCTGCATCTAAAAATTTATACGACAAAAATTGAGGGCAACGCTGAAAGGTAAGTCTTTTGTTGAAAAAAATTTTTACACCCGCCGACTTATTATCTGGCCCACTGTGCAAAGGCTTTGTGCCCTAATATATGTCTCGGGATCATTTCGTTTGTTTTTTTAAATTATAATTTCAACTCATTAAAGTTTAAAAGTTATATTACTAACTAAATTATAATTTTGTAAATTTTTATTATTATTAGCCAAAAAACCCCCTCGTTATTTGAATTACTGGAATCAATTCATCCTTTTCTTTAATTGGGGTGGAATGAATATATTTGAGCACGACAGTATTTGTCACCTGTTTTTTGTGGTAGCTTGATGGCAATGTTTGGTTTCTTGCTTTATCCCAGTACCCTTAATTATCATAAAAATATACTTAATTCGTAGGCCCAAAAAAATATGAAAATAGTATCTTATAATTGGTGCCTTCATATTTTCGCCATACAGTTTCCCAGCTATTAACTTTTCCTAAAGTCAAAAAAACCCCCCCCCCCCCCCCCCCCCCCCAGCTCATTGCGTTGATTTGAAATTTGCCATCGGACAATATCGGCATACATTCAAGTAAGCTAAATGGAACATTTCGCTGCCCATTGGGATGGGTTGTATAAATTAAATCAAATTAAATTTTCTCCATGTGGAGTTTCAATCTTCGACAGAAAATGACATCCTTTCCTCACTCCAGTAATTAAAAGGAATTTTCTCTTCCCGTAACGAAACTGAGGAAAGTTTTGATCTTCTAAATTTATCACGATGCAGCCGAAGTCCTTATTCGCAAGACCCTTTAGTCTAATTAGTAAAGATCAGGAGAAATCATTTTTTAAAGCATATAGGTAACAAATTGGAGCTTCCATCAGCATTCCCGCCCCCGCTATCAGTTGGCGGCAGGTTACTTTTTTGATATATTATCATCGCTCCGCCAGCAATGCCACCTACGCATTGTTAATATTGCGCTTATTGGACTCTGCCGGAGCGACCATAGAAGGCGCTTCCTGTCCCCGCACTAGCCATATCTTCTCCCCCCGGCCTCAGGGTTTCTTCAGCCGGCCTCGCTATCGGGCGGCCCTGTCCCCCCCCCCCCCGCCTGAAAAAAAGTCCCATTGACATCACTAATGAAAACAGCGTCAACACAAATGTCTGCAGAAAAAACGGGTTGTGGCAGAAGCGTCCCGAGCACGGTGAGACACACTCTCACACACAATTTCGTTACAAATCCCTTTTTACAATCTGGCAGGCCGCAGTTTGCAGGATCGCGACCAGGCAGCTTTCTAAGCAAACGCACATCGCAACAGCTGTGCAGGCTGCTGAATCTGCCTCTGCCCTTGTTCCCCGATGCCCCCTAAACTACAGGAGATTAACACGCTAAAAAGACCCCGGTGAGATCAAATAAAGCGCTTTCTCTACATTATCTTGGACTGCGCGTTCTAGCCTCAAGCAAATCACCCCATTTGCAGTAGGGATGTAATTTATTCTTATCCTGAACTTGATACATTCAACAAAAAAAAAAAAAAACAAATCAATATACTTTGAGTACCGCGAGCCAAAAACACAGCTCAAAATCAAGGTTTGCTGCTCGCTCTAGGCAATGCAAACGATGTGAACGCAGCCAGAACCAAACCCCAAACATACGATAGTGGTGGCCTATCAGATGTCATGGTGACAGGGGCATGTTCGCAGAGATCTTAGGGGGGGGCCAGTACAGGGCGCCAAGGGCTATTATTAAAAGAAAGCTTTTATCCCTTTCAACACCCCCCTTATTTCTTGTGAATTTATATGTGTGATTTACTCAAATCGCAACATTTCTGCATTTATTAGTCGCAGATCTGCATATACGGAGGTGTACCGGCAACCCCCCGGGCCTCTCTTTAGCACCACCCCAGCAAAAACTTCCTTACTTCACCCAATATACCTTGCGACAATGAACTAATTAACGAAACCTATAGTTCTGCGAGTTCGTGATTTGGCTTGGTGTAATTATTGTATGCCCCCCACCACACAAAAAAAACCCCCATCCCGCTTAACACTGTGGTCAACAGTGTTGGTAAAACAAACAGCAGGTAAATCACGCCCTCAACTCCCTCCATTGTTGTTCAGTGTGCGTGTTGCAAACAAATGACTTCACAAAACTTCACGAAAACTTTGTCTTCAAGTTCATACGGAAAACCACAGTTGGCCCCCCCCCCCCCCCCCCCCCCCCCCCCCCCCCCCCCTCATCAGGCTAGTGCGGCGTCGCTCGAGGGCCGCCAGCAGGTGCTAATGTCAGCCGCGGCTTTGCCCTGCCCCCCCGACCCGAGGCGGCGCTCTAAACTTATGCGGAGCTCACTAGACACGCGACCATAAAAAGGCAATGGCGAAAATGGTTGGTCTCAACCAATATTTCTTTATGTATTTTTATTTGTATTAAAGCTATAAAGATTTTAATATTCAAATATAAACATGCATATTGCCCCACATAATGGTACATAAAAAAAAAAAAAAATCATTAATACAAGCCCGAATTGCTCCGGACCCCCATAACCAATTCTTTGGGGGCTTAATGCATGATTACGCTGTGACAGTTAGTGATGTCGCCCCCCCCCCCCTTTCCAGTGCTTTAATGCACATTGATGCAGATTATTGCACATCATGTTTTGCAAATTTATCCGTTACATTTTATCCTTAAACATTTTCCACTGAATACATTTAAAAATCTTAACCTCCACTTAAAGGTAGAGTAACAAAAACCCCCCCTAACTGGGTTCCCCCGCCGCCTTCTTCCTCTATATTCCTTTTATTGAGTCGCGGCCAAAAACCTCAAAAGGAGCCAGGTCTTCCCTCCCACCTGCCCCCCCAAGGCCGGGGGACCCTTCGAGCCATATCTCACCACTTCGGGAGATGCAGTCCCTCCAGCGTGTCCTGGGTCTCCCCTAGTCTTCGTGCCCGGACTTGTGCAAGTGAAATTTATCTAAACTCACACCTTATCGCATTTCTTCTGGTGAAGCCCAAAAAAAAAAAAAAATCCTCCTTCCCCTGTCTGTAGCTCCGCTGATAAGACACCATGGCCCCCCCCCCCCCCCCCCCCCCCCCCCCCCCCCCCCCCCCCCCTCCACCATGCAGCACTAGCTTACTGTGTGCGAAAAAGCTCATGATTGCAGCAGATGCAGCAAAGAAAAGGAGAGCCGCACCCTAGGGTAAGAGCTTTAGATAGTGCAAGTTGGAGAAACTTCGGCCAAAATTGGTTTGGCTTTCCGAGTGCTGATGTTGAAATGGCTGGGGAACGATGCGGCCACTACCCCGTGGGGGGAGGGGCTGCGCCTGTTTGAATAGAGTTGTGTACAGAAATCGCTGGGGGGACTACGCACTCTACCTTTGAGCTATTTGATAATTTAAAGAAGACTTTGACCTGATTTTTGTTTAATTTGGCTCATTGATATGCAGCATTCCTCCGTTTAAAACTCCCTGTTCCTCCCGTTGCATTAAGATATTATGCAAACTGTAAAACCATGTGATTTTCTTTCAAGGGACAAAAACTATCAGTACTGATGAAAAAGGGCTCACAATCTACTGGTGGGGGAACACTTTAAAGAAAAAGACCGCCCATCCCTAGTTTGAAGGATCTAGACAAAATGTTTTTTTTTAACGGAGCGACAGACGCTGTCTTGGTAACTGTGCAGAGACAGGGCTTCAGGAGGAGGACGCCGGGTTTCAGAGTGCGATGTTTTTCAGCTTGCTAATCGATCTCTGATGTTCTCTTGGCCGTTTTTTCTAGCGGCATGAGCCCTAGCCGCTTGCCTTTGAGCTAACGGGACACCTTGCACGCTTCGAGGTCCAGAAGCACGCGCTTCCAGCACCTGTCCGCTCCCCCTTCCGCCCCGCCCTAGTCTTCGCCAGCTCCGAAAACCGGCCGAAATTGTGTCGCTCTGTCCCCCTACTGGGCACCCTGGGTCCTCCACGGGGCCTCTCCGCGCCCCCTCGACCCAGGTGGGGACGCTACATCGGAGGGGGCGTCGCCTGAGGAAGCATCTTTATCATCTAAGGGTGTCCATTTTTACCGTCTGAAGGGTTGATGGATCCCCCCCCTGACCCCGCTGAATTATTTTTATGCGGCAACTGTCTCGCTTCTTAGCAGGCAGACTCTGGAGAAGGAGGAGGGGGGATGGAGGGGGTGGGCCTCCTACTCGCTCGACTCCACAGCCCCCCCGGGCCTGTGGGGCTCGGATATTAACGGGATCAAACCGGAGTCGCTGTGTGGCTGGGTACATAGTGACGTTTTCCGCACTGCTCTCTCAGTAACGGAGACTCCTCTCCAAATCATGTCCACCACTGAATTTTCTCGAGCTGATTTTTTTATTCAAATCAAATCAAATCAAAACTTTATTTATAAAGCGCTTTCCCTGCCAAGTGGACCCATAGTGCTTTGCAAAAAGCGTTTATGTTAACATTTAGAAGACAACTTTCCCATTAAATCCTATCCGCTCATCTGAAGCTCCAACATCATTTCCCTGTATTACAATTTTCCATTAATTAAATCAGACCTACAATATCTAAATATCCTTTTTAAAGCCTTTGGGATTTTTCTGTTCTGATAATCTTCTTTATGGAAATAAAAATGATCATGTTGATATTTGAGTAATGTTATTAAAGGATTCCCAATATATGAAATGATTTAACACTGAAGATCCGAAACATTGTTGTTTCTCCACTGTGGGATCATTTTAACAGTGGTCCACTCCCACCCCACGCCAAAAAAAGGTCATGGATCGGAGAGTCCAACACAAAAAAGCATGAAAAGGTTTAGGATTGACCGCTGTAAAACTTCGCCGAGCCTCTTTAGACTGAACCTGGCCACAGGTTTGGGTCCAGCCCTGATCTTCTGGTTGCATGCTGTTCTTCCGATCAAAGAACGAGCAGAAAAAAAGATCCTCCTTTAGAAGAAAGAAAAAGAGCCGAGCGAAAGATGCAGAAGATTTAGAGCAGCCCCCTTGAAAGAGGCAAAGCAGAAGGATAGAAACCTTAAAAAAGGAGAACCAAGAAGCCACAAATGAGACTTTGAGGAATAAGAGAAAGAGGTAGGAAGCAGCGTGTAGCAAACAGAGATAGAAAGTCGCGGTTTGCACAGGCAGGAGGCTGAAAACTCATCTTCCAAGCTCTTTGCACCCCCCGTCCGGCCGTGTCTGTCCGCCAACCAGGACCAATTGGGATGCGGCAGAGCACTCGCTGGGGGAAAACAACTTTTTATTGCACCCGTTAGACTTCTACTGTATGATAACCCCACCGGCCGAGCTTCATTGTTCCGGCTGCTGTTTTGGCCCTGTGTACAGTGTTGCTCTGGGTCTCCCATCTGATTCTACCCACATCCATCCATCCTCAGAGATTTCTGCAGCAGGACGGAGGAGCGCCGCACAACAATATCTAGAGCTCGTTTCTTTTCTTAGCTCCAACCATAAACTTTTATTTCTCATCGTCATTCAGAGGGGCTTCTGATCAAACTTTCGCGAGAGACGTGCCTGAAAGGTTGTTCTCCTATAATTATATTCATAAAGGTCGCATGTTTAGATGTGAGCATTTTGTTTTTCAAAGTGTTTTATTTGTTAATGCGTCATTTTCTCACAAAACATCTTGAAACCAAAGCAATTTTCAAACTGGGGGTCACCCCCCCCATGGGTCGCATAATAACAGAGGGTTGCCAGATCATCCATGGAAAGCTAATTCTATTCATTAATTGGGATTTCCCAGGCTATTAATACAGTTATACTCTGGGAAATGATCATCTCCTTCATGTAGGTCTCTTGTCATTGCTAGTGAACCAGCTCCACCAGAAAACATTTATCCTCCCTTCATTTATAGTGCTTCTGATATTTTTCAAGTTTTACATGCAGAATTTTTATCATTCATCGTCCAGAAACAAAGTTATTACAGCTGCTGCTCTAAAAACTTACTCTGACCTTATTTTGCGAGAATGCTGAATTCTACCATTTGGGTGCTTTTTTTCACAGCTGTTAACATAATCCATCAAAATCCACTTTATCCTCCTTATTTATGAAGATTTTCAGCCTCACATTAAGAATATGGACACTATATTAGACATTAGGGGCTCAATAAAACACTAAACTACTACTCGCTCCGGCTAAAAGTCAGCTGCCTACCTGTGATTTAACAAACCCCCCCCCCCCACGCCTCCTCCCCACGCGCAGGGGACCCTCTCCCCGCTCGGCAACACGCAGGATTTACCCCCAACCAAAAAAAAGAGTTACTTCTGATTTCCTATACATCTAAGTCGGCATCCTGGGTGGTGAAAAAGATTGCCTGCTGCTAACAAGGGTCAGACCGATTGGAAGCATCAAGCAGAGAAAAACATCTGGGGAGACGCAGAAACTACCAACCGTGTAAAACTGTCCAACGTAGCCATTGAAAACTGGAAGGTCTTGGACCATCGGCTTCCAGGAAGTAAAGTCACTTACAGGGCAGCCCTAGTGATGCAGTATCATAGGGGCCTACTGCGCTTGTCTGTGGGGGCAGTATTATGATGCGGGGCTGCTGCAGTTGCTCAGGCTCCAGCTCCCTCGCCTGTATGAGCCTGTTAGGTTTGAGGTCGGCTGATTCTTGAAAACAGGCTGAATGAGCAGGCCATTCCATCGCTCCACCCCAGTCTTCCCTGATGGTACCGCCATCCCCAAACTTGGAGGACAACGCCATCCCTCACCGGGCTCGGGGCCCTGAAAGACCGGGTCTGCGTTTGGCGGTCTAGGTTCAGGTCTAGGTTCAGGTCTAGATTTTGGGGCCCTTTTTGTGATAGGATGGTTCAGGGAGCAGGAAACACTTCAATATCTTTATATTGATTGGCCCCTAACAGAGTCCAGACCTGAACCCCACTTAGAATTCTTTGGAGCTGCGCTGTGGTCAGACTCTGGCTCTCACCATCAAGATCTTGGAGAAAATTAATGTAGCTGTGGACCTGAACCCCACTGCTGACGTTCCCCCTCTCAGAGACCCGGCATTGTGCAAATGCTGCAGTAATCAAAGCTTAAAGGGGGATTGTCCCCCCTCTCCTGTGTTTTATTCCACAAAAACTATTTGTGTTCAAAAGGGCCTTTTCATTGGATCAGTAATCACTCCCATCAACAAACTGAAGTGCTCCCTCTGGGTTCTAAATTCACTTTCCATACCATTTACTCACTCATCGAGGGGGGCGGCTCGGGTGAGCGGCCCAATCGCATAGCCTAAACCCTGCGGTAGGAAAACACATAAACTCACTGGACACACCGGAGTTTTCAGCTCTGTTCGAGGTAATGTCCGAAAAGGTCACCGCGCTCGGTGGGGAGAGGCAAAAATCTCACTGATGCTGGGTTCTGGGCGTCTTGGTCGGGTTGACGGCTCTACCCAACAAACCAATGTCAGTTAAACAATGAACGGGATGGGAAAGACGGCAATCCATGGGTCAGCCGTAATAATTTTACATCGCCATAAGACAGCCCTCAATATGCGGACTGATTCTGCTTTCACCGACGGACCACGCCTCCCCGAGGTCTCGCGCCCCCACTACACCCCCCGGATGCACGTCAGTCTGCCCGTCTTCACGCCGGTCGCAGCAATTGAGCCCGCCAACGCTGGTGCCGAAGGCCCGCCCACCTCCCCCCCACTCCAACCAAAATCGCCGCCCACACTTCTTTGCTGGCGGCCACTTTTGGCCAGGCAGTGTATACTAGCTTGAGGGTTGTGGCTCAAAAAGTTTAAAAACCACCGCTGAGAAAATACTTGTGCTCTAGTTCAGGTGTAAAAAAAAACTGGAATGTCAGAATCTGCTTGGCGGACACCCTGCTGATTCTCTGCCGGAAAAACACTTGCCAGTTCTCTAAACACAAAAAAAAAGTAATTTTTTAGACCATCATATAGAATCGATGTAGTAAACAATGGACTTCTTTGTGCGTTTTTGTCGAATTAACACTTCTAATTTTGTCATGTCAACTTATTGTTCACCGCTGCAGTTTTTATCAACTCTGAAGCCCCCCGGTCAGCTTTTGTTTCTTTAATGTGCTTTAGCGTTGATAAACCTGATCTTCAATGTGATTTAATTGTGTCATTGTTTTAAGAAGCCTTTTGCTTACTAAGTGTAAAAAAGATAAGCTTCACAGCTTGGTGAAACACAAAGCTGAGAGCCCGGTCTAATTTTTTAGCATGGCAGGTCCAGTTATACCGCCCGCACCACAGCTGCTGCTAGTCCGCTTATCATCTCTCACTATCAAACACCTAAGAGTGGGATTATTTGAACATCTGTCGCCAACGATGCGACCTGAGTTCTCAAATTCGTTACGCAGCCCTAAACTCTGTTTTTGTTCCAGATCACTTGGCCCAGACTGTCTCCAAGTCCCACCTGGACGGCGTCTCAGTACCTCGGCGGGAGGAGCCGCAGCAGATGAGCCGTAAGGTGATGGAGCCGGATACCTGTACCAAGGTGCGCTCACACCCCACATTACGTGGGTTGCCGATTGCACTCAGTGATAACATCGTGGCTGAACGGGGCCCACCAGATGTCACATGGCGATGTCATCTGTCAGGCGCCGGTTGGGGTTGCTTACCAGGGTCGTGAAAAAAAATCTGATCATGTACTCTTAACTGCAACTTAACTCTGAGATCCAGCCAGCCTTTAATGATCAAAATCCGATTTTCTAATCGGCAAGTGCCCTCAGACCGTGCCTTTTTTGGCGTCAAAAAAGCGCGTAACGCCCAGCTTTGGACGTTAGTCTTGATCCTATCATCCAGAGACGCTGTAAACGCATAAGAAACGCATCAGATCATAGTCCTGGACGCGGATGTTTTCCTTTGCCTGTGCATCAACATCTTTCCCAGCTCTAATCATAAAAGCTTTGTGCTGTTATTCATCCATTCCTTTTTATTTCAGTTATTATGGCTTTACTTTACCAAGAAATGTCATATTTGTTGTTTTTATGACTCTTTGTTTTATATTTTAATACTTATAGTTCTTATAGATGTTCATTTTGATTTACTCTTTTAACATCAACTCCAGAGTTTTCCCTATGGGGGGCTCTACGCTGGGAGCTTTGCTTTTTGGTCTGTGGGGCTATTGCCATTGGGGAGCCCTCTCATCAGGTGGCTGAGGGGTCCTTGCTCTGCAATCCTATGGTTGGGGTGGTGGTGGTGGTGGGGGTGGGGGGGGGGGGGGGGGGGGGGGGGGTTGGGGTGTGTGTGTGTGTTAGATAGAGAATTGTAATTATTTGTCTAATTGTCATTTTATTAAAATATTGCTGCTTTGGATTATTTGTATGGGAAAGTGATTTATATTATAAATTTTTTTCATTATTGTTAATACTACTAATAATAATGATAATAATATTTGTGTAGAGTTTGTTATTTCATTGGTTTCTATTTTTGTAAATTCTGCTCTGTTCAAGCTTCTTCACCCCTATGGGGAAATCTTTCAAACCAATGTAGGTGATTCTCTTGAGTTGATGTGGCAGTTTTGTGTTGTGAAGATCACAGAGGTCCAGTGATGCTTGCAGTGGAGTTTGCAAATTGCATCGACGGCTTTCATTTCCCTCTGCCAGAAAGACCAGATTGCCCTGCTGGGAAAGTCCGTGAGGAAGCGCCCAGCAAGGGTCACTTCCACAAATCTCATTCAGGAAAAAGTTCTGGTCTCCCTCAGTGAGGCTTATCTTGCCCGGATTTTCTTTCGGCCCTTATGGACTCCGGATTTTCACTAGAGAATCAGAGCTGTATCCGGATTGAGCCGAAACCTGAATGAGCCAAATAAACTCCACATTTTTAGAGAGGTGTAGAATGGGTCACCACTACGAACCTCGGCAGTGCTTTTCTCTGCCAGGATCACTGCCAGCCATCTTCGCCACGAATGTGGAGTGGGGGACCCAGCCAAACAACACCGTCTACTTTTGATGGGAAATTTGCAGCTCCTGGATGTCTTTCAAAGCGCTATATGAGGAAACGCCCTGTTTTACCTCGACGCTCCCCTGACATGCATTTTTTACCATTAATTTGCTGCCACAACATGACTGTGGAGGCCAAGCGGCCAATGTTTGACCACTCACTGCTGCAAGGAACTTATCGTATGAATGCAGGTGTCCCGCAGAAAGAAAAAAAAAAAAAAAAAAATTCGTGGTGCGACAGAGGGCGCAGCGGGGCTTTGTTCTAAATCCTGCCCATCCCTAAAAAAAAAAGAAAGTTCAGGCCGCAGATGGACGCTTTCGAGGAGGAGCTCTGATCCTGTATGCATCTATGCTCTTACTGGAAACACGGGAACATTATCTTTGCACCCCAAGAGATCAAATCCTTCCCGCCGCAACCTTTGCTTTGATGCTCAATCTTATCTTTCCTCTTTTCAGCCGATGATAAATATGAGACAGAGAAAGGGTCTGCAATGAGTGCTGAGAGCAGCCAAACCTGCAGCTATTAATCTCACGCTTGCTCTCTCATTGTGACAAGCTATTGTCTTTTGTCAGCATCTTCAGATAGAGACTTAACTATCTCTACATCCCATAATAATAAGTATCGTCTCTCAAGATATTAGTTTCAGTAGAGACATTTAAGTGAGTGAATAAATAAAACATGCTTTCACTCACTGTTACAGATTCTGACCAACGGAGAGAATAATCAGTTACATTTTTCAGCTTGCTTTGACCATATTGTGATGGAGGAGCAGAAGCCCGTTATCTTGTGATAAACAGTGACAGAAGTAAAAAAAAACAAAAAGGCCAATAACTTGTCACAATGAGAAAACAAGCTTTGAGATTAATAGCTGCAGGTTTGGCTGCTCTCAGCTTCCGTACAGACCTTTCTCTGTCCTCATATTTATCATCAGCTGGTACGACTGGAAAGATAAGATTGAGCATCACTGCAAAGGTTGCAGCAGTAAGGATTTATTTCTTGTCTTTCATAAAGGATGTTCCCGTGTTTCCACTGCGAACGTAGATCTTACAGGATCAGAGCTCCTCCTCAGAGAGCCTCCATCTGCACCCTGAACTGGATTAACAGGTACAGGACATGCAGGAGCTGGAGCTATGGTGCCACTCGCCTCTGTCGCACCACAGGTTACTTTTTCTTTTAAAAGACTTTCTGCAGTTTACCTGCATTCATACGATCGGCACACTGAGCAGGAAGTCATTAAACATTTGCTGCTATAAAACATCCACAGTCATGATACTGACAGCAAATTAATGGTAAAAATTACGCCAGGAGACGTCGAACAGAACAGAACAGATACTCACCCAACGCTTTGAAGACATCAGGACCTGCAAATTTCCCATCAAAGTAGACGGTGTTGTTCTGCGAGTCAAACACTCGACACATTCGTACGAAGATGACTTCCAGTGATCCTGGCAGAGAAAACACGAGGTTCAGTAATGGTATTATTCTGCATCTCTATAAAAGTGTGAAGTTTATTTCACTCATTCAGGTTTCGGCTCAATCCCGATCCAGCTCTGATTCTCTAGTGAGAATCCGAGTCCATCAGTGCCTCTGGTAAATCCCAACAAGATACTTCACTGAGGGAACCAGAGGCTTTTTCCTGAATGAATTTGTGCGGTGTGACCCTTGCTGGGCGCTCTCACCTGCTTTCAGCAGCACAATCTGGTCGTTCTGGCAGAGATCCATGAAGCCGTCGATGCGCTTTGCAAACTCCACCACGTACTGGATGGCCTCTGTGATCTTCACAGCACAAAGCTGCCACATCAGCTCCCGCGGCTGCACGGACCAGAGCGGAGACAGGTTTCACAGAGGGGTCGGGAAACGCGACAAACAGGGCTAAAAATAAAAGTAATGAAATAACAAACTCTACACAACTATTATTATCATTATTATTAGTAGTATTAACAATAATGAAAGAAATTTATGTATAAATCACTTTCCTTACAAGCAATCCAAACCAGCAATATTTTAATAAAATGACAATTAGACAAATAATTACACATTCTCTATCTCACACACACACACACCCCACCCCCCCCCCCCCCCCCCCCCCCCCCCCCCCCCCCCCCCCCCACCCACCACCACCACCACCACAACCATAGGATTGCAGAGCAGGACCCCTCAGCCACCCTGATGAGAGGGCTCCCCAATGGCAATAACCCCACAGACCAAAAAGCAAAGCTCCCAGCGTGGAGCCCCCCATGAGGAAAACTCTGGAGTTGATGTTAAAAGAGTAAATCAAATGAACATCTATAAGAACTATAAGTATTAAAATATAAACAAAAGAGTCATAAAAACAACAAATATGACATTTCTTGGTAAAGTAAAACCATAATAACTGAAATAAAAAAATGGATGAATAACAGCACAAAGCTTTTATGATTAGAGCTGGGAAAGATGTTGATGCACAGGCAAAGGAAAACATCCGCGTCCAGCCCTGTGATCTGATGCGCATCTTGTGCGTTTTTGTCTCTGGATGTCAAGCATCGAGACCAGCGTCCAAATTTGGGCGTTAAGCGCGTTTTTGACGCCAAAATTGCGTTTGGTCTGAACGCACTGTTAGAAAATCAAATTTTGATCATTAAACTTCTAACTGGATCTCAGAGTTGAGATTGCAGTTTGGATGCAAGATCCTGATCCGTTTTCTGACCCTGGTAGCAACCCCAATAAAACCTGACTGATGACATCTCATGTGACATCATAACTACCTCGTTCAGCCACGATGACCTCACTGAGTGCAATCAGCAGCCCACATGTGGACAGTAAACGCACCTTGCTCTGGTATCGCTCCACTTCATCCTGCAGGAAGCTCTGCCAGCTCATCTGCTGCAGCTCCTCCCTCAGGTACTGACACGTCTCCAGGTGGGACTTGGAGACAGTCTGGGCCAAGTGATCTGAAACAAAAACAGAGTTTAGGGCTGCATGGCAAGGTGAAACTCAGATCGCATCATTGACGGTAGATGTTCAAATAATCCCACTCTTCAGGTGTTTATCAACTCAAGATGCTAAGCCAGTTTCACAGCAGCTGTGTGCAGAAAGTTTAACTGGACCTGCATGCTAAAAAATTAGACCCTGAACACCAGCTTTGTGGCTAACCAAGCTGTGAAGCTTATCTTTTACACTTAGTAAGCAAAAGGCTGCCAAAACAATGACTGGTCATCACATTGAAGATCAGGTTTATCTATAAAGCACATTAAAGAACAAAAGCTGACCAGAATGCTTCAGAGTTGATAAAAACTGCAGCGGACAGTAAGTTGACATGACAAAATAGAATATTAATTCAATAAAAACACACAAAGAAGTCCATTATTTTCTTATCGATTCTATATGATGGTCAAAATTAGCTTTTTTTGTAATGTTTCGAGAACTGCCAAGTGATTTTCCAGCTGGGAATCCAACAGGAGTGTCCACCTTTTCTTATTCTGACATTCCAGTTGTACTTTTACACCTGAACTAGAGAACTTGTATTTTCTCAGCAGTGGTTTTTAAACTTTTTGAGCCACAACCCTCAAAATAACATACACTGCCTGGCCAAAAAAAAGTCGCCACCAGCAAAGAGGTCGTACACTCTAATATTTGGTTGGAGCGCCTTAAAGGGACACTGTGTAATCGGGAGCAGCTCCCTCGTACTTTTCATGCTGCATTCGCGTGAAACCGGGCAGACCGACGACATCCGCTGCATGTAGAGTTATCACCGGCCTCTATGTGAAGACGTGGTCCGTCAGTTACAGTAACATCAGTCCACATCTGTTCGGTTGTCATGGCGATGTCGTATTGTTTTCCCTGACCCATGTTTTACCGTCTTTCGCTCGGCTTCATTGATTAAAATGACATCTGGTTTGTTACCAACGGCCGTCTGCCCGACTGCACGTGAACCCAGCATCAGTGAGACGCTAGTCTCTCCCCTCTGCAGCGCGGTGACTTTTCAAAGACATTACCTCGAACTGAGCTGAAAACTCCGGTGTGTCCGGTGAGTTTCTGTGTTTTCCTACCGTCACGCTTCTCCCGAACGCAAAAACATGGCGATACGACATGGCAGCCTCCACCGAGCCGCCCCGCTCGATGTGTAAATGAATGATACGAACGGCAAATTTAGAACTTAGAGGAGCACTTCAGTTTGTTGATGGGAGTGATTACTGATTAATGAAAAAACACTTTTGAACCAAATAATCAGTTTTTGTGAATAAAACACAGGAGAACTTACACAATATCCCTTTAAGCTTTGATTACTGCAGCATTTGCTGTGGCGTTGTCTCCAGAAGCTTCTGCAACGTCAGCAGATTTATTTCCATCCACTGTTGCATTAATTTTCTCCAAGATCTTGATGATGATTGTAGAGTCTGACCACAGCACATCCCAAAGATTCTCAATGGGGTTCAGGTCTGGACTCTGTTGGGGGCCAATCCATGTGTGAAAATGATGTTTCATGCTCCCTGAACCATCTTTCACAATCTGAGCCCCACATATCCTAGACCTGAACCTAGACCTGAACCTAGACCTAAACCTGGACCTGAACCAGTCTTTCAGAATTTGAGCCCGATGAATTCTGGCATTGTCATATTTGAATATGGCCGTACCATCAGGGAAGATAAGTCCATTGATGGAATAACCTGCTCATTCAGTATATTCAGGTATCAGCTGACCTCATTCTTTGAGCTCATACTGTTGCTGAAACTGGACCTGAGCAACTGCAGCAACCCCACATCATAATACTGCCCCCACAGGCTTGTACAGTAGACACTATGATGCTGCATCACTTCAACTGCCTTTCCAGCCACATTTCTTCCTGGAAGCCGATGGTCCACTATCCTTCCAGTTTTCAATAATACGTTGGACAGTTCTTAACACAGTTTTGGTAGTTTCTGCATCTCCTTAGATGTTTTCTCTGCTTGATGCTTCCAATGATCTGACCCTTCTTAGACAGACAAACATCTTTTTCACCACCACAGATGCGTCTTTCCACATGGTTGTATAGGAAATCAGAAGTAACTCATTGCTGCAGTTGGGGTTAAATAACTTGTTGCCAGCTGAAAGATAATCCCCTACGCAGTAATTATCCAACAGGAGGCTCATACCCATTTGCTTTGTTAAATCTAGGTGGCAACTTTTTTTTAGCCAGGCAGTGTAGTTTAGTGTTTGTGGACCCCTAATGTGTCATCCTGTGTCCATCCTCTTAATGTGAGGCTGAAAATCTTCATAAATAAGGAGGATAAAGTGGATTTTGATGGATTATGTTAACAGCTGTGAAAAAGCACCCAAATGCCAAAATTCAGCTTTTCTCACCAAATAAGGTCAAATTGGGATTTTTAGAACAGCAGCTGTAATAACTTTGTTTCTGGACACTCAATGATAAAAATTCTACATGTAAGGCTTGAAAAATATCAGAAACTTTATAAATGAGGAGGATAAATGTTTTCTGGTGGATTTGGTTCACTGCTGTGACAAGAGACCTACATGAGAAAATTGATCATTTCCCAGACTCTCTTTGTATTAATAGCCTGGGAAATCCCAATTAATTGAATAAATGTCTGCTTTTTTTTTTCCAAACAATGATCTGGCAACCCTCTGAAATTATTATGCGACCCACATGGGGGCCCTGACCCCAGTTTGAAAAGTACTGGTTTCAGGATGTTTTTAATTAGAAAAAAATGGCCAACAACAAATAAAACACTGAAAAACAAACTCTCACATCTAAACATGCAACCTTTATAAATATAATTATAAAAGAACAACCTTTCAGGCTGCATATCTTCCTTTAATTTGATCAAATTTTACTCTGAATGTGTGAAATAAAAGTTTATGATTGGAGCTAAGAAAAGAAACAAGCTCTAAATATTGTTGTGCGGCGCTTCTCCGTCCTGCTGCAGAAATCTCTGAGGATGAATGGATGAATGTGAAATCAGATGGGAGACCAAACAACACTGTACAAGGTTAAAACAGCAGCCAGATAATGAAGCTTCTGTTTGGATGGGGTTATCATACAGTAGAAATCTCCCGGGACAATATAAAGATGATTTCCCCCAACGAGTGCCCTGCCACATCCCAATTGGTCCTAATTAACAGACAGCTAATTACCACACAGAGATTTTAATGAGCTTGGAAGATGAGTTTTCAGCCTCCTGCTATTTTAAACCACCTTTCTGTCTCTGTTTGCTCCACACTTCGCTGCTTCTTTCTCTTTTCTTACTCAAAGTCTCATTTGTGGCTTCTTATTTCTCCTTTCCCCCCAGTTTTCTCCTTCTGCTTTGCCTCTTTCAAGATATTTCCTCATCTTCTCTGTTTGCTTTTCCCTGCGGCTCTTCACAACCTTCCAGCACATGGAGGATCTTTTTTTCTGCTCGTTCTTGATCAGAGAACCACATGCAGCCAGAGATCAGAGCTGGACTTAAACCTGTAACCAGGTTCAGTCCTAAAGCAGCACTCCAGGGATCGGCGAAGACTTACAGCGGTCAATCCTGCAGCATTTCATGCTTTTTTGTGTTAACCTCCGATCCATGACTTACCCAAAGCCCTATTTGGAAGTGGACTTTGTTAAAATGATCCCACAGTGGGTAACTTAATGTTTCAGATCTTCAGTGTTAAATCATTTCATATACTGTTTATCCTTTAATAACATTACTCAAATATCAACATGATCATTTTTATTTCCATAAAGAAGATTATCAGAACAGAAAAATCCCAAAGACTTAAAAAAGGATATTTAGATATTGTAGGTCTGATTTGGTGAATGGAAAAGTTGGCATACAGGGAATGATGTTGGAGCTTCAGATGAACGTGGGATTTATGGGAAAGTTGTCTTCTAAATGTTAACATACTTTTTTTGCAAAGCACTTTGGGTTGCCTTTGGCAGGAGAAGCGCTTTATAAATAAAGTTTTGATTTGATTTGATTTGAATAAAAAAATCAGCTCACCGAGTTCAGTGGTGGACATGGTTGGAGAGGAGTCTCCGTTACTGAAGGAGCAGTACGGAAAAAGCCGTCACTGTGTCCGTAGTCACACAGCGGCTCCGGTTTGATCCCGTTAATATCCAGCCCCGACTGGTCCGGAGACGGCTGGATGTCCAGGTAGAACCCCCCACCTCCTCCATCCCCCCCTCCTCCTTCTCCAGAGTCTGCCTGCTAAGAAACGAGACAGTTATCGCATAAAATAATTCAGCCAATTCCACGTTTCTTCGTCCATCAACCCTTCAGACGGTAAAAACTGGACACCTTAGATGATAAAGATGCTTCCTCAGGTGAGTTCTGCTCCATGTAGCGTCCCACCTCGTCCGGGAGCTCGGTGAGGCCCGTGGAGGACAGGGTGTAGTGGGGGGACAGCGACTCGGCCTCGCCCGGACTCGGGCTGCCGAGGCTGGGGCAGGGCCGGAGCGGACCCTGCTGCTGCTGCTGGAGGCGGTGCTTCTGGACCTCAGCGTACAAACTGTCCCGCTGCTTCTTAGACATGCGACCAAACTTCACCGCTGGAGAAAACAACCAAGAGAACATCAGAGATCCGATTAAGTAGCTGAGAAACATCACACTCTGAAACCGCGTCCTCCTCCTGAAAGACCCTGTCTGCACGGTTACCGGGGCAACGTCTGCCATCGGTTTAAAAACTTTTGTCTAGATCCTTCAAACTAGGGATGGGCGATACCGAAATGTTTCCCGTCGATAAGATACCAGTAGATTGTGGTACTTTTTCATCAATACTGATAGTTTTTGTCCCTTAAAAGAAAATCACATGGTTTTACAGTTTGCATTAATATCTTTAATGCAACTTGAGAACAGGAGTGCTGGAGAGAAATGCTTTATATCAATGAGTAAATTAAACAAAAATCAGATTAAAATCTTCTTTAAATTATCAAATAGCTCAAAGGTAGAGTGCGGAGTCCCCCCACCGTTTCTGTACACAACTCTATTCAAACTGAGCGCCCCTCCCCACGGGCTAATGGCCGCATCGTTCCCCAGCCATTTCAGCATCAGCACTCGGAAGCCAAACCAATTTTAACCCTGGTTTTCCAACTTGCACTATCTAAAGCTCTTACCACAGAGTACTTCCTTTTCTTTGCTGCATCTGCTGCAATCATGAGCTTTTTCCCACACAGTCATGCTCTTAGCTCTGTCATTGGCTGGAGATATGAACAGAAATCTCCACCCAGAAACGTCCGAACACACCAAAACAAAGGGGAAAAGCGAACTACAGACAGGAGGAGAAGGAGTTGCAAACAAAGTCACCACTGCACGAGAGTAGAGGCCCAAAGGTGTGAATTTAGATGAATTTCACTTGCACAAGTCCCGGGCACGAGGCCCCGGGGGAGACCCAGGACACGCTGGAGGGACTACGTCTCCCGGCTGGCCTGGGAACGCCTCGGGATCCCCCCGGATGAGCTGGTGGCTGTAGCCGGGGTGAGGGAAGACCTGGCTTCCCTGCTTAGGCTGCTGCCCCCGCGACCCGATCCCGGATAAGCGGAAGAAGACGGTACGGTAAGTCTAACGTTTACTTTCAGGGAGGAAACTTCAGACTCTGCCTTTAATTACAGGTTAAGATTATTTAAATGTATTCAGTGGAAAATGTTTAAATATAAAATGTAACAGTAATAAATTTGCCAAAACATAATGTGCAATAATCTGCATCAATGTGCATTAAAGCACTGAAAAATTACAAAAAACATCATCATCATCACTAACTGTCACAGCATCATCATGCAATGGCGCCCCCCAAAGGGTGGCCATGGCTCTCCTGAACAAAAAACTGGCCACCCCAGCATTAATGATATTTTTTTTTTACTTTTATGTACCATTAATGTGACGCAGCATGCTTGTTTATATTTGAATGTTAAAATCTTTATAAGCTAATACAAATAAAATACATAAAGAATATTACACGAGACCAACCATTTTCTGCCATTGCTCTTTTGCCATAATCTGCCATGTCTAATTAACTCGGCCTTTCTTATGCATATTCATCCAGTAAGGCGCCACCCAGAACCGCCCCAACCAGTTTCTAAAGCCCTTTTCACATTAGCACCTACTTAGCCCGGCCCTCATTGGGCCGACACCACACTACCCCTGTTTAGTCTGTTCACATTAAAATTGAGGGCAACTGAGGCGTCTTCAGCTCTGGTTTTCAGTATGGACGAGGTCGTCATAGTGAAGTTTTGTGAAGTCATTTGTTTGCAACACACACACTGAACAACAATGGAGGAAGTTGAACTCGTGATTTACCTGCTGTTTGTTTTACCAACACTGTTGACCACAGTGTTGCGGGCATGTGGCCAGTAGATGTGTGGTGAACGCCCCCAATAACTACACAAAGCCAAATCTGAACTCACAGAACTATAGGACTCGTTGGTTAGTTCATTGTCTCAAAATATTGGTGAAATTAAGAAGTTTTGCTGCAGATGATGCCTTATAGAGGCCCATTCATTTTGCCCCTTCACGTCCATATATGCAGATCTACGACTAATAAATGCAGAAATGTTACCGGTGAGTAAATGCACATATAAATTCCTAGAAATAAGGTCTATGTTGAAAGAAACAAAAGCTTTCTTTTAATAATAACCCTTGGCCGCCCTGATATTTTCTCTGGCCCCCTAAAAAAATCTCTGCAGGTGCCCCTGTCACCATGACATCTGATAGGCCACCACCATCATGTGACACAGAAGCTAGAATCTGGCTGCTTTCACTTCATTTCATTGCCTAAAACTCTCAACAAACTGCTGTTTTCTAACTGTACAGTGGTATCGCGATACTCAAAAAAAGTATTGATTTAGTTATTTCTTGCCAGCATTGAAGTATCAAGTTCAGGATATCGATAAGCCCATCCCTACTGCAAACTATGTGTTTGGCCTGAGGCTGGTTTATACAGTCCAAGATAATGTAGAAAACGCTTTTATTTGATCTCACGGAGTCTTTTAAGCGTGTTAATCTCCTGTAGTACAGAGGAGTATGCGGGGAACCCGAACAGAGACGATTCAGCAGCCTGCACAGCTGTTACTTTGTGCATTTGCTTAGAAAGCTGCAGATAAAGATCCTGCAAACTGCTGACTGCCAGATGCTCCAGCAGCTGAGTGCGTATGTGGTGTAAGTGAGATTATTTGTAACCTAGCTGTGTGTGTGTGTGTGTCTCACCGTCTCGGGACATGCCTACAGCCAGGCATTTCTGCAGACGACAGTGTTGGCAGCGGTTTCGGCTCGTTCGGTCAATGGGACAGTTTTTCTGACGGGGACAGGAGTAGTTGGCGTTACTCTGCTGACTCCGCCTGAAGAAACCCTGAGACAGGAGGGAAAGGTATCGCTGGTAAGCGTGCATGTCGCGCCTTCTCTGGTCCTTCCAGCAGAGTCCAATAAAAACAATATTAACAATATTTAACTGTCGGTGCTTGTTGAGACGATTAATATCTAAAAATGTACCATAACTTTGTGCTGAGGCTAAAATGCTGATGGAAATGAGGATATTACTATATGCTGCAAAGCAAGCACGGTTTTCTCCTGATCTTTACTAACCAGACTTCAACCCAGCCTGGTTGCATTAAGGACTTCAGCTGCATCGTGCTCAATACAGAAGGTTAAAACTTTCCTCAGTTTCGTTAAAGAAAGAGAAAATTCCTTTAATTCCTGAAATTAGTAAAGGATGTCATTTCTGTCAAGGTGGAAACTCCCATAGAGGAAAATTTAATTTAATTTAATTTAATACAACTCATCCCAAACTGTATGCTGAATGTTCCATATTAGCGTTTTACCGATATGTAATGCCGATATTGTCCAACTGCTAATTTCTAATATCCAATGTCAACTGATATCGATTTATGCAGACAACTTTTGCGCTGTATATCTCATATTTTGACTTTTTGAGTGAGTTAATAGCTGAAAACTGTATACCGAAAGCTGTATTTTCCCAATTATAAGACACTATTTCATATTTTTTTGGCCCTGCAATTTAACATATTTTCAAATGTTAATTCATACTTACTGACATAAACCAAGGAGTAAACATTACCATCTAACACCACAAAAGCTTGTGACAAATACAGTCGTGCTCAAAATTATTCATTCCCACCAATTAAAGAAAAGGCTAAATTCATTACAGTAATTCAAATAACAAGAAACTAAAGAAACTAATAATAAATAAAAATTTACAAAATTATAATTTAGTCAAATGAAATATCGCTTTTGAACTGTGGTTGAAATTAATAATTTAAAAAAACAAACAAAATGATCCCAGACATATTAGAGCACCTTTCCCATGAACAGTGGGCCAGAGTACCTGTCAACAGGTGTAGAAGTCTTTTTCAACAGAGGAAACACCTGATTGCAGCGATTGCCTCAAATTTTTGCTCAACAAATTTTTAGATTCAGAGCCCCATCATGCTTTATTTCTTGTTTTATTTTTTGTGCGTTTGTTTTTAATATTTCTGTTAAACCAAATTTCATAATAAATGTCATGATTTTCATAGATTTTTTTAAAAAATGATTTTTTTTGTCAATTTCAACTTATTTCACTGACAGCTGATTTTTTTTTTTCATTCTTCAATTTGAAGGTACGAATAATTTTGAGGACTACTGTACATTCGGCTTTGAGAGCAAAGATCCCAAAATAGCCTAAACTCAACAAGAGGAGTTCATTTTGGACATTTATCTGTACTGTCTGTAACAGATCCTCAAACATGTTTATCCTTTTTATTTACAATGTTTATGGTCATTTATGGGAATTAACAACAATATGCTGACATTGTGTAAGTTCTTTGTGCATTAGTGATGCATGGTCACATTTTCCAATATCACATTTTAATGCCAATAACAGCTGGTAATATTTATATTGGTAGGCAGATAATATCGGACATTTCTAGTTATGATGGAAAACCTTCATCAGTATACTAGATTTCACGAGGTCGAATGACCAGCAGGGTAACTACTAGGGCTGGGACCATCTGCCATTCTACCGATTCGATTTTTAACGATTTTTTGGGGTCTCAATTCAATTTAAATTGCGATTCTTTTATTTTGCCTGTTTTTGTGGTGGTTTAGTTTGGTTTTTTAACACCTCGCCAAGTTGACTGCCATTCTCCGCCTTATGTTTACTTTTTTTTTCTTTCAGAAATATAGTACATGCCTGTAATTGGACAGTAGAAGTAAAAAATTTCGCCCTCTGCTGGAGAAAAATGGTGATTTCCTCACACCTGCTACTACAACTTAACTAGACTAACTAGACTAAAATGAAGCATTTCAATTTGAAACAACAGTGGCAAATATGGTCTTGTATATCAATGTGTAAAGAAGTAGGCGGGGCTTACCTTGCAGCCCTCACAGGTGATCACGCCATAGTGGATCCCTGATGATTTATCTCCACAGATCTTACAGGGGATGATTTCAATCTGAGCTGCAGGGAGGAAATTAAGACAAGTCACGACAGCCGAGATTTAGCGTCACATTTCTGACATTTCCATGACAACAGATCTCCAGATGAAGGTGTGCGTGAGGCTGTATAATGTGATATTTGACTAAAGTTAGCCCAGTGGCTAATAAACAAACTGATTGAGATATTGCAGAACTCATTAGTGGAACTGTGTAGACTAGAAATTATATCAGGAAAGTACCAATCATGACAAGTAGAATCTAATTATTCCTATTCCTATTTATTTCCTTGTGTTTTTTTTGTTAATATATTATATTTTTAAATGGTGCTGTTTGTACCATAAACTAGACGTAAACCTGGACGACCTAAAACAGACACGCTATAGAAAAGAGTTCAGCTTTGGGATCTCGTGTGTCAGACAGCTCAGGCTCAACCTGAAAACACACTGACTGTGTGTATTTTTACTCCTCGCATTTGGTAACAGTGACAGCTCAGCTCTGAGCAGCTATATTTAGCAGAGGGAAATTATGTAAGAGTTCAGAGCCATTAACACAACAGACTGAAGTTTTTGTCCTGCACAGATTCATGTTTAGAGAAGCTGATTGAAGAAAAATCTCCTTTTTTTCTGCTAATTTTGCTCCAAGATCAGAGACATGAATGTAAGATAAAAATAGGAATCAAAATCAGAAACTTTAAGCAAATTAACACTCCATCATATCAAAATAAAAAAAAAGGAAAACGTTTTTTTAATACACACTTGCAATGCAATCAACAGTGATTTTTATATATATAACAATTATTCTAAAGACTGATGCTCCAATGCACCAACAGAAAGATCCCAGTGACATCTTTATTTTTCCTGTTAAAAGTTAATAAAAATAAACCAAACATCATAGTAGTAGCTGATTAATTTCTCTCTGTGTCCCTGAATGCCTCGGTGCATTTCACCCTCCTGTGCTGTTGCACTGACCACCTGACCCAGTGAACGAGCATCTGACTGATCCTGTGTTTATCACACTGAACCACCGCGGGTGTCAGATTAACCCTGATCCAACCAGAGCAGCTCCCCAGTAAACAAACGGCAGCCATCCTCAGCCACTCGGAGTCTTGAAGGAATAGTACACTCACAGAATGATGTGGCTTCATTTTCTCCCTCATGCTGAGCAAGACTCTGGACCACTTTAATATCCCAAATGCAGCCGGAGATCGGACAGGTTTTGGTTTTCCCCCAACTTTCATATGATGGAGTTCACCAGCGACTGAACCAAAAAGTAGACTTGTAGTTCTCAAGAGCACTTTTGCGCGGTCTTGGTCTTGTCACGGCCTCAGCAGTCTTTGGTCTCGGGTCTCTTGGTCTCGCAATGTCTCAGACTGGCCAAGCGGTCGCAAAGGGAATTGTAGCCTACAATTTCCAGGCAAGTCATGAGAAAACTCATGAAAAATGAGTTTTTCTGTGTCACAAATGGCAAAAAAAAATAGATAAATAAAATTTTTTGTCTCGGTCTTGGTCTCAAGCTGAACTAGTCTTGGTTTACCAAAAAGGTCCATAAAAGTTCACAAAAACTTGGCAATATTCCTCCATACTGCTCGTCCAATGTAATCTAAGTGTCCTGAGTGGGTAGCGTCCAGAATTTACTGGAAACCAGATCATTTAGTATATTTTTATAGCCTAAACAGTAGAACTTTGCACTTTCTATTTGCGTATTCATGCAAGTTCACGACACTATGGAAGCCTCGGCGTTCAGCACCTACTCTGCCGATCATGCTAGCGTAGAAGAAGACATTCACCGTTTATGTTGTGCTAAGAGTGCCGGAGCTGCAGAAAAACCGGGACAAACACAAGAGCGGTTGGATATTGATTTAAAAAAAAGAAAGAAAGAAACAGAGAACGCGCGATCTCGTCTGCCGAGGCTTCCATAGTTTCGTGAACACGCATATGCGCGCTTCGTGAAAGGAAGATGTAGTACTGTTTACGCTCTGAAAATATACTATATGACCTCATTTCGAGTAAATTCTGGACGCTACCCACTCAGGACACTTGGATTACATTGGACGAGGTGTATGGGGGAATATTGACGAGTTTTGGTGGACTGTTATGGACCTTTTTGGCTCAGGCACCGGCGAACTCCATTATATGAAAGTTGGGGAAAACAAAAACCTGTCCGATCTCCAGCTGCATTTGAGATATTAAAGTGCTCCAAAGTCTTGCTCAGCATGAGGGTGAGTTGAACGCAAATCATTCTGTGGGTGTACTATTCCTTTAAACATGGAAATCAGGGATAGGTTTTCCAAGGAAGAGTATCATCAGACCGGTTCCTCATTCCTGTGCTGATGGTTTTGCTTGATGGGACTCAGGCTCAATAACTTCCATCAAACTTTGAAAACTGTCGCCTTCATGTGTTTAGCTTCCACCTATGAGATGAAGTCTGATATTTGCGCTTGAAATCTAACATCAGACTTGTTCTGGTGACAAAGCTTCCACTGATGGATGGATCTTCTGTTGGATTTGTGAACGCTGCCTGGCAGAAGTTGAACTGGACCACATTTTCAGTTATTTTCTTGAAGGGGCTCCGCACAAAACGTTTGGCCAGTTATCTTTGAGTCTGAATGTTTCTTATATTTGTACTTCATTAGCATGAAGCTTCACAGTGACACACACAGTGCAGTGTTGCTTTTTTCCGGCTTGGTAAAGTGATGCAACGTTGTGGTTGTGGTAAGTCATTACCACCAGATACTGGTGATAGCTGCATAAACTGTTTAATTTCTCAGATTAAAACAGGTACACAAAAATCATGTTTAATTTTAGCTTTCTTTATCAATATCCGAAATACTGATACTGTCCAGCTCTTAATTTACAAAATCAATCGATACCGATCTATGCAACCAGCCAACATGTGGCTAATTCTAATGTTTTTGACAATTTGGTAACTTAACCAACAACTTAAAACCAGACATATTATAAGCAGCTTCAAAGCAAGTCAGTCTGTAGTTTACAAATTAAATCTGTGGATTAAGGGACCAACAAGATCTTGAAAGAATTTTATTAGTGGAAATATTGATACAGCACTTTTTGATGATACAATACAGTATTGCAACAGAAAATATTGTGATATTTCAGTGTACAGATATTTTCATACACCGCTAGTGGTGCATTTTTGTTGTGTCATTTTAAAAAAAAGATAAAAACCAATATCAATATTTTCCGATATCACATTTTTAATGCACATTTTAATTATCGGTAATATTGCTAGGTCGATAATTTTGGACATCTCTAATTATTACCCATTCCTAGTGGAACATGATCTCCATTTCGACACTGATGTTGTAATTTTTTACAATGAACCCAATCAGTTGGGTTACAAGCCTGTTTTACACACCAGTGCTGGGTGGTAAATTGGTTCATCCTGAAAACCGTTTTTTATTATGTTAAATCAATTTGTCTTGTACCACATAAGAGCCTAAACAACACTGGGGATGTGGCACAGTGGGAAATATTTTAGGGGGAACTTTTCCACTGCTGCACCACTAAACCTGTAGCAGAGCCGCTGTTTAACGGAGATGTTAAGTGGTTAAAATAGAGAAAGTTCAGAACGTGAAGCCGTATCAAAGTGGCACATGATTGCAAAAAAATTGTTCTTGATATATATATATATATATATATATTTTTTTTTTTTTCTAACTTGTCTTGTCCAGTATCGTAGCAGCAGAATGATGATCTGGCTACTTTGTTGTGTTGAACAGATTTGCTTTGCCAAGGAGAGCTTTAAAAAATGTAAGGCTCCGCTTGATATTCCGAACATATTCATTTCATTTCATTTTATTTTATTGAATGCTTGTTCATAACTGCATTTTGCACAATATTGCTGGAGCCGACAAGAGGAAAGAGAAGGTTAAGAAAAGAAACAATAACCAAATAACCAAAAAATTAGGGAAGAGGAGAAAGAATAGACGAAGTTACACTAAAACAGCCAACTGTTGAATCTGCTCAGAAACACATCAGAGAAAGTTCTCTGGACTTCACTGGGACAAAAGGTCAGATGTAGCCATACAACTAGAACTACAGCACCCGACACGTAAAGGACTGGGTAATGTCACCCAGTTCTGATGCGTCTGGCCATTTAACTAATCAGACCAGCATCAAACCTAAAAAAAAGTGTGGAAAAGGGAAATTTTTTAAGTGTTTCTGTCAGTGTATCAACCACATCTGTCACACAACTCTATAATGACAGCAGCAAGCACACATGATGCCTACAACCCAGGAGCTGCCTGTGGTAACCTCACCGCCTTATAAAGTGGTGGTTAGCATGATGAGAGGCATCAGCTAAGAACAAACAAGACGCTAATCTCAGACCACAGAGCAGCGAAAGTTGTGACATTTAAAAGTGTCAAGACATCAGGACTGATCAGACATTTGAGGAGGCTTGCAGGCAAAAAGCCATTCCGCTCACGTAGAAAAAAAGCACTTGCATACTATTTGCACTAAAGCAGCCATAGATGAATGGTAGCGTTTGGCTCAGACGGCAGGTATTCTGTTGGTGGAGGGCTGCCGAACTGGGCGAGCCAAGTCTGCAGGCACCACTGAAGCAAGGCTGAGATCCCTGCAGGTTTAAAGCTGGGATTCAGGCACAATGAGAGGTCTGTTACAGATGATATGGCCCCTGTAGAGCACTGGTTTAAACATTGTGGAGTCAGTCCCCGATTACAGAAAGCGACTCTGAGACAGAACAAATTAGATCTGAGGTGCCAAAAAACTTGCTGGTGTTTTAAAGCTGAGAAAAATAAGATTTCATCAGATGTTTTATTTCACTTTGATCTTTATTGAAAGGTGCAATGTGTAACAAGACCGGTTCAGTGACAAAAAAAAAATGTAATAAATCATTAAACAACTGTTTGTTTATTGGTATCTAACCGCTTTCCTGAAATAACTGCTGTTTTTATTTTATTAAATGAACCATTTATACTTTACATCTACACTATATTGCCAAAAGTATTCCCTCACCTGCCTTGCCTTGACAGCGTTGTGAACTTGCATCGGCGTGCATCGCAGATGTAAGCCGTAGTACTGTTAAGGCTATAAAAATACACTAAATGATGTTGTTTGGAGTAAATTATGGACGCTACCCACTCAGGACACAAGGATTACATTGGACGAGCAGTATGGAGAAATATTGACAAGTTTTTGTGGACTTTTATGGACCTCCTTGTTTCAGTCGCCGGTGAACTCCAATATATTACAGTCGTCCGATAACGAAAAGCCTTTCGATCTCCGGCTGCATTTGAGATATTAAAAAAATGCTCCAGAGTCTTGCTCAGCATGAAAGTGAGTAGAAAATGAAGGCACATCATTCTGTGGGTGTACTATTCCTTTAAGTGACATCCCATTCCTGATCCAGAGGGTTCAGTATGACGTTGGTCCACCTTTGCAGCTAGAACAGCTTCATCTTCTGGGAAGGCTGTCCACAAGGTTTAGGAGTGTTTCTGGGAATCTTTGACCATTCTTGTAGAAGCACATGTGTGAGGACACACTGATGTTGGACCAGAAGGCCTGGCTCTCAGTCTCCGCTCTGATTCATCCCAAAGGTGTTCTATTGGGTTGAGGTCAGGACTCTGCAGGCCAGTCCAGTTCCTCCACACCAGACTCTGCATCCAGGTCTTCATGGACCTGCTTTGTGCACTGGTGCACGGTCATGTTGGAAGAGGAAGGGGCCAGCTCCAAACTGGTCCCACAAAGTTGGGAGCATGGAATTGTCCAGAATGTCTTGGTGTGCTGAAGCATTCAGAGTTCCTTTCACTGGAACTAAGGGGCCAAGCCCAACTCCTGATAAACACCCCCACACCATAATTCCCCCTCCACCAAACTTTACATTCTGCACAGTACAGTCAGACAAATACCGTTGTCCTGGCAACCGCCAAACCCAGACTCCTCCATCAGATTACCAGATGGAGAAGCCTAATTCGTCCCTCCAGATAACGTCTGCACTGCTCTAGAGTCGGTGGCGGCTGTTTTCCACCACTGCATCCACGCTTTGCATTGCACTTGGTGATGTATGGATGGATGCAGCTTGTCGCCATGGAAACCCATTCCATGAAGCTCTCTGTCACTGTTCTTGAACTGATCTGAAGCCCACATGAAGTTTGGAGGTCTGTAGTGATTGACTCTGCAGAAAGTTGGCCACCTCTTCGCACTATGTGCTTGAGCATCCACTGATCCGCTCCGTCAGTTTATGTGGCCGAATACTTCATGGCTGAGTTGCTGTCGTTCCCAAACACTTCCATTTTCTTATAATACAGCTGACAGCTGACTGTGGAATATTTAGGCGTGAGGAAATTTCACAACCGGATGTGTTGCACAGGTGGCATCCTATCACAGTTCCACGCTGGAATTCACTGAGATCCTGAGAGCGACACATTCTTTCACAAATGTTTGTGAAAACAGCCTCGATGCTTCATCTTACACACCCGTGGCCACAGAAGTGATTGAAACACCTGATTCCCGTCATTTGGATGGGTGAGCAAATACTTTGGCAATGTAGTGTGTCTACCAGAGGTGGTTCTAGGATCAGAGGTTTAGGGGTGCTGAGCACCCAGAGAGCTGCCCAGCCAGGCAAAGTATATTTCAGTCTTTTCAACAGTTTAACATCATTTCATCCAGGCATTTGTGAAAGATAAGCAAAAAGTCATTTGGGAAAGTCTGTGACTAATTATCGAGAGAGATCTTGGCCACTGCCGGCCTCCGTCCATTCACAACTCTGCTTTGAAGAACTTCTATGCCCATATTCACCACTAGATGTCAGTAATTCTTACAGACTTTAAAAGCATCTTCACTTCATCCTGTGTCTCAAACATTAGTTCAGCGGCCTCGTGCACACCAGGGCAACTACACAAAAGTGATAAACATTACCAAAAAAGAAGAAACAGTCTTAAATATACACATCTAATGATGCAAACATATAAATAAATCCACAACACACGCACTCACAGACAGTTTCTTCTCTGCAGTAATTAGCTCTCTGGATGTTAATCCCGACTGAATTCTGCATTTCAACATCAAAGGGGACGTTGAACAAAGCCTCCGCCTGAAATTAGAGCTGATCTGTTAGCAGCAGATATTTATACTTCCAGCTGCAAACATCTGCTTTGTTTTGAAGGTCCGTCGCCTTCAGGCTCAGAGCTGTGAAGGCCACCGTGTTTTTCTCCTGCTTGGCAGATGAGAAAAATACACAAAGAAAAGAAGTCTTGATGATAAGACGATGAGGTTAACCTGCTGTTTGGTGGGTTTCATGTGAGGTATAAGAAATAACACCCTCTTGCTATTTTCATCTCACTTTGAAGTAGCTGAGCTGGAAATTAATGTGAACAGAAATTGGAAATAAGTGTTTGTGTATGCAGACTTTAGATGCATGTCTAAAGTTTTTGGCCGACAATGCAGAAAATTCTGGAGATTCATGAAACTGCAAGTATGCATGAATACAAAAATGCGTCTATGCATTCTGAATTTATAAACCAATGCATATGTTTGTTTTCTTTTGTATGAATCTCAATTATTGGAAAGTCCTGATTCTTTCTCTCATTTTCATTTGTTCTATTTCTTGCATAATGGCAAAAACATGAATTTGAGAAGCTGCTGGGAAGAAGTGAAAAAGATGTATGTTCCCTTTTTAGATGAACATAAAAAATAAATAAAAAGTTTTCTTGCATCAGAGCAAGTTCTTTAACAGACATGTACATTCCTGGAGCCATTGTTGCTCTGCAGGGCTCCGAGGATTCCAGCCTTGGGCATCACATGGTCACTGTGTTTCCCTTTACCGCACCACTTCAGCAACTGGATGTCAATATACCACAAACATGCTCGCAAAGAACAGCAAAGATTCCCCAAAAGGGGCCGTTACATCATGCCCTCTTAAGTAATATAAGTAAATGGGAGTCATTCTACTTTCTCATCTTTTCTGCGTCTGTTCTACATCAGTGTATTCTGCCGTTTTGGAGATGGGACCAGGTAAACTGGGAGGCAGTGTAGTTGTTAAACATGTGGTAGGTGTTCTGAAAAGGTCTATTCTACAACTCATCCGTGACATTTTTCTAACTAAATCAGGAGTATTTGGCGTTTCAGTCTATCCAGTTAGTTCAGAAACTGAAATCTAAATGAAGAACAACTTAAAATAACAGTTCAGTTTATGTCGTTCTTGAGCACATAATTCCTTTTGTGACACAATCAAATCACTGTGTTACCTTCAGTAGTTTTTGAAAATACAGTATACATAAAAAACAACCTAAAAGAAATGTGACATCTGACGCCTTAAAACCACCGTCCCTTTAAGATGCCTTCTGTTGTTTCTGACACGCCCACTCCACTTATCACAACACTCTCATGCTCTGGTGGGGCGGAGCTTGGCAAGAAAGGGGGAGGAGCTTTGTATTGGAGGTGCTATGTAGTAGCAGCTGTTTTGGCAGCCATGTTGGTTTCCACAGGAGATTCAGGGATTTCTCAAATATGCATGAATGACTCAAAGTAACCCCCAAGGCATGTTTATGGTGAGGGAATGACATGATAACATAATAAAAAGCTAAAAAAAAAAAGAGTCAATTTTCATGTTAAACCCACTTTAAAAAGGGGGGGGGGAGGTGCAGTGTGTAAAAATAAAGGTCAGAGACAGAAAAATGTAATATATCATTAAAGACCCACATCGTAAGGGACGGGTACTGTTCACATTTGAATCGATATGGCGCCTTCCAGTGCCTGCGAGTTGGTACCGGTACCCATTGGCACCAGTTTTTGGTACTTTTGTGGGTGTTTAATATGGCAATAACAGATTTATTTCTCATTCTCAACATATAATTTTTTAATAAATATATGAAAGCAAATCCAACTGTTTTTATTCTAGATGGTGTTGGAGCATCTGGTACACAGAGGAAACTTAATGATGGAATAATTTAATAAAAAAAAAAGATGGAATGTTCTCCGACACTAAACTGATTCTGTTGCAGTATTTTGCGCAGGTATGGCGGCTGTGAGCCTCCTGCGTGCAGTGACCAAGCCCAGTTTACTAACTCGGTGCAGACAGTTTTTGCTGTGCTGGATAAACCAAACAAGCTTCTTCAGAGAGACGCAGACTCGATGTCAGATTTAAGTATTGCAGCTGGTCCACTCGCATGCAGAAACTCCGCTGTGATGAGGAGTTTAATAAGGTGTGGGATGCGAAGGAAGGAGGGAGACATGACCTGCACATCGGCCACCGAACTGGTTTACTGTATTGGTTAATGGCAAACTCAGTATATTGAGTTCTTGAACAGCAGCTTGTGAACCCTGCTGGCTATGATCTGCCCCAGATTAGATTGTTCTGCTGCTGAGGCACTGACTGACTTCTCCTTCTTCTCTGCAGGCTGCAGACGACGCATCGGGAACGGAGCTTTGAGAAGAATATTGTGTTTAATCAGCTGCTTCCTCCGATTAGATGTATTCCCGCCGCTTGTCTTGTATTTTGCATCTCAAATATTGTAGTAAACTTAATGATTTAGAGAAGTGAAGCAAGAAAAGCTTCAATCAGCTGCTTGTTTGATTTCAACGCGTGATGTGACGTTCACATCCAGCATAGAAAAATCACAGACTCTTCCACTCCATCGCAGTAAAAAGATGCATTTAGGTACCGAAACATGGTACCATTTGGCTGTGCGAGAATCGGTATTCTGTAGTACTGATGGAGTTCGGAACAGGTACCAATAAAAGTACCGAATTCTGTACCCATCCCTACACATCGTAACTTTTAGACCTTAAAATGATGTGTTTCTTACTCATTTTCTCATTTTAATGGCACACCAACGTTCATCATGCACATTTTCAAGCCGTCATTGCCCAGTAGCGTTCCGAGACTTAGAAACAGCTGTATGTAACTTTTCCATCTGGGACGCGGCAGTGACTTTGCAGCCGACTATTGGTTGCGTACCGCGTCACTTACTAGCAAACGGTGATGAACCAGATAAGAACACGGCGGGTGTTTTGAACACGTATCATGTCGGTTATGGTAAAGAAACGCAAGGAAACATTACCGGAGGAAGAGAGAGGAAGGGACAGAACAAGCATCAAGATAAGACTGTCTTTTACTGGCTGGAGAGAATCACAGTGCAGGTTCAATACAAGATGGATGCTAGTTTAGCCGTCGATGGGGGGCGCGTCACTGAGAAAACTGCTAAAAGTTGCATTGTGGATCTTTAAAAACTGGGTTCCTGCTGGTATCTAATCACATTACTAAAATTACTGTTGTGTTTTTATTTTCTCAGAATGAGCTATCTGTATCTACTTACTGTGGATCCACATCCTGTACATGGCAGCTGCCATTGCTGTGCCATCATTTTATAAACGGTGTCTATAAATGGACAGAAAACTCTGTATGTGAAATGAGAACCAGATATGTTTGATAGGAACTTAGGGCGCATTCAGAAAGCATAGTCTGTGAGTCTCGGTCCGTTTGGGGACTCGGTTCGGTTGGGGGCAGGGGTGGTCTTCCAGACCAAGATCGCGTTCATGTGGCACTATTGCCAAATGAGCCAAACAGGCCAAGAATGAGAATCTCTGCTTTCGGATTCACCATAGGCGAGGACAAGACGCACGTACAAGAAGGTTCTCACAACTTCTGTTTCCTCCACAAAGTGACATTATTTTTGTACGAGGAGCTCGATATGATTTCATCAGATCAAATATCGATTGAAGCTTTTACTTCCTCGTAACTCCACGTCTGACCACGAGCCATCTTTATCATTACCGCAGTCCCACACGTGTGTTACCCACGTTGTCCAACGTTTGACCCACAATGCCAATGCAATTTGTAGTCCACTTCCTGTATTTGGTTCACTTGAATCAGACCGAGACCTGCGTTTGCTGGCGGACCGAGTCTGGTTGTTTGTTCCGGATCAGAGTCCGTTTGCGCATTCACAACTCCCCTAAACAAAGCGGACTTTCCGAGCAAACGGACTCTGATTCGAATCAAAAAAGCTTTGTGAATGCACCCTAAAGCACCATTTGGGATTAGTTACTTCTTAAAAGGCACATAGAAATATACAGTACACATGTTCACAATTTTAAGTAGTTGCCTGCAGTACTGTCATTACTACACCTGAAGCAATTGGATCCACACAGATGAAAACATGCTTATGTATGGATGAATTTTGGCCACTGACAGCCACCATCCATTCAACCGTGTCAGTAATTCTTACACACTGTACCTTTAAGTATGGGATCAGATGGACAATCAGGTCTCCTGTTTTATTCATCAACTCAAAAAGTGTCTCCAACCAAAAACAATAGATTACATTACAAAGCTGTAAAAAAAAAAAAAATCAAACAGAAAAACAAATATTTCTCCAGGTTAAACTTTTTTTTTCATTTCTATGTCACTGTAAACAAAGTTTTTGGGGGGTTTTGGTTGTTGCAGTAAACATGTAAATCCATTAATTTCTTGTGTTTTCTTAGTGAACGATAAACTCAATAAATAGTGGCGAGCTGACATTAAACCTGTTTAACCAGATGAAATTGTTTATTCTTTCTTTATTTGCAGCGCATCCAGGTGATGGACGGGTAATTACCACAGGAATGTGGTTCAGATTGACCTTTACTTTCATAAGTCAGATGTGACATGGTGCCATGCTCTTCCTCCTCCTCTTCCTCTCCTGTGTGAGTCTTAACGTCAGTGAATCTGAGGGGGAAACTGTTTTAATGACTCATCAGCTGTCAGAGCAGCAGCCATCAAACGCGCAGAAAGCTTTCATGTTCGTCACTCTGCTGCGCAAACACTCGTCAAACAGCACAGCTTCTGTGTTTGAGAATCCTTTAAGCTCAGGGGTGTTGGAACTGGAGTGAGGCTCCCTCTGAGAGCACGCTCTTCTTCATCCTATCTCCTCTTCCTCCTCGCAGATAAAACACTCTTCATCTTTTTAACATTCCTTCCTTTTGACTGAGAAGGGATCTAAAGCACAACTTCACCCGTTTCCAAGGTTTATGAAGAAGTGAACTTGTCTCCACTTGTAGCAAAAGCTACGACTAAATTATCAAACCCAAATGTTTTGGCTTTCAGTGAAACAAGAAGTTTTAAAGGAATAGTTCACCCTCAAAATGATGTAACTTTATTTCCCACTTACCCTGATGGTGAGCAAGACTCTGGACCACTTTTTTAATATGTCAAATGCAGCCGGAGATCGGGACAACTTCTTGTCCCCCCCAATGGAGTTCGCCAGGGTCCGAGCCAAAAAGGTCCATAAAAATCCACAAAAAATTGTCAATATTCCTCCATACTGCTCGTCCCATGTAATCCAAGTGCCCTGAGTGGGTAGCGTCCAGAATTTACTTGAAACTACCAAGGTTATAATAGTTTTGGATTTTTAATTAGTTTCAGTTTTTATTTCGTTTTGACTTTTTGTTTTTCAATTCAGTTAGTTTTCGTTAGTTTTTTGAGCAGATTTGCTCGTTTTTATTAGTTTCTATTTTTGGAAAATGTTAAGTTTTAGTTTAGTTTTTATTAGTTTCAGTGTTAGTTTTAGTTTTTTGGGGTTTTATTTTTAGCAAATTATAGGTGTTTGTCTGGTGTGACATTCAAAATCATCAGAAAGTCACTTGGAGTAAAACCAGTAGAACAAAGTAAATAGATTAAATAGAAATAGATTTCAAATCAAGACAAAAGGCTGATGTATTATATTAATTTATAAAGACTAAAATTAAGGATGCTTCTGCAATAATTTTAGTTAGTTTTAGTTAGTTTTGTAAAGACACAATACAGTTTCAGTTAGTTATCGTTTTGTTGAAAACTGTCGTTTTTATTTTTATTTTAGTTAACTGAAATGTTTTTTCAATTTTAGTTTTAGTTTTTTCGTTAGTTTTAGTTAACTATAATAACCTTGGAAACTACGCCATTTAGTATATTTTTAGAGTCTAAACAAGACTACATCGCATGCCCAGCAAGCACGCCGATACGGAAGCCACGACAGACGAGATCACGCGTTCTCTTTTTCTTTCTTTCTTTTAGATCAATATCCAACCCCTCCTGTGTTTGTCCCGGTTTGTCTGGAGCTCTCGCGCTCTTACCACAATGTAAACAGTGAATTTCTTCTTCTACACTTGCATTATCGGCAGAGTAGGCTCTGAACGCCGAGGCTTCCGTAGTTTCGTGACCGCGCATGTGCGCTCTTCATGGACGTAAACAACACTCCTGTTTAGACTCTATCATGGACCAATGACAGGCCCTAAAAGGCCAGATATGACAACCTGCTTACCCTTGTTAAAAAAAATTAAAAAAAAAACAAAACAAAACTGGGCAATCACAAAGCTTCACAACTTGTTGATCTGAAGACCTTCACAGGCCAACGTGTCCAGAGGCCAACCGTCAGCATGACCTTTGAATTGATAGTTTTCAGTCCCGTGACCTGGCTAGCAAAAGATGACGGTAATCCCCCAACTTTCATATAATGGCAGTTCACCGGCGCTCAACACAAAAAGGTCCATAAAAGTCTACAAAACTTGGCAATATTCCTCCATACTGCTCGTCCAATGTAATCCAAGTGTCCTGAGTGGGTAGCATGTTGTGTTGAGCGCCAGTGAACTCCCATTATATGAAAGTTTGGGGGATAACAAAAAGCCTCCAGATCTCCGGCTGCATTTGACAATTTAAAAAGTTCTCCAGAGTCTTGCTCAGCATGAGGGTGAGAAGAAAATGAAGGCACATTATTCTGTGGGTGTACTATTGCTTTAAAATTACGCAGCTTCCTGTAAAAATACATGTGCTGGTGGGCCTTTAGACACAGCATCAGCTTGAGTTTTAAAGGTCAGCTTGTAATCATGTTTTTACCTGGTTTTTACGGCATTCTGTCCCGTAAAGACACCCTGAGAGGAGAAATCTGTGAATCAGCTCTACCAAACGCACCTCAGTCCCTGTGTACAGTAAATCATGGCAGCCCCTCACCGGCCTCTAACCCACACGTATTAGCATCAAACACTTCAACGGTCAGTCACCGACATTCATCTGTAAATAGTTAGCGTAGTTTTAACCATAAATAAAACCTTATCCATGTTGATGTGGTTTGTTGTCATATAGAGGCGACCAGCTGCCGCCGTCATCCTGATGAGTTGATGCTAGCTACTAGCTAAAATGTAGGGATGTGGTAACGCATATAAACTCCTAAAGGATGGAAATCCTGTTACACTGTATGCAGCTGAATAGCACAAAGACAAGATGTTGCAATGATATTTAGAATGGTGTTCTTTGTTTTTCATGCATACTTGTCCCATATACTTTTAATTTACATCTTCATAGTGCTCCATCCTCTCCAAACCTGAGGTTGTAATAAGTTCAAATGAGAGGAACTGATTCTATTTCTGTCATGAATTCTGCTTGAATTTGAGTTTTTAGTGAGAACTGTCGGTGCTCTTCTATAGCTTCATTCTGGCAGCGGTGTACGGTGACGCTTCTCAACCAGACAGATGTAAATATCACTGAATGCAGCTCAACAGGGACGTGGTGATGTTTAACAGCTAATATACAGCAATCGCTTCTCTATACAGGTCACGAGTGTCCAACGCTTCCAACTTATTTCTGTATCTTTCCTTCTCAGCGATTGACATCTGATTTCAACAACTTTTCTGTAGTCTGTCTGCTCAGAGTCCACTGTGCCCCGTCATCTGTAGGACTTCTTCAAAAGTCATTCAACATCTTCACTTTTGCCACATAGATTTAGGAAGGAAGAACTTTCTGTCTTTATTGTCCAGTTTTGGTGAGTGTGTGTGATTGTAGCCTCAGTTTCCTGTTCTTAGCTGACAGGAGCGGCACCCGGTCTGGTCCTTTGTTGCTGTAGCCCATCTGCTTCCAGGTTGGACGTGTTGTGTGTTCACAGATGCTGTTCTACATATCTTGGTTGGAACCAGTGCTGATCTGACTTACTGTTGTCTTTCTATCATCTGCAACCAGTCTGCCCATTCTCCTCTGACATCAGCCATTCTGGTCCAGACAACTGCTGCTCACTGATTTTTTCCCTCCTTCAGACCATCCTCTGGAAACCCTAGAGATGGTTGTGTGTCAGACCGACAACCATGCCACTTTCAGAGTCACTGAAATCCCTTTTCTTCCTCATTCTGAAGTTTCTATTCTGACAGTTTTAGCTTATGTAATTAATCGTGAGGTTTTTGTCGTCAGGTTTTGCTGCAGATCCGTGGCAGACTGGGCTGTTGAACACATCATGTGACACATCTGTCTGTTAGACTAAAGCTGTGTGCACATCAGCGCTGAGGCTGGAAGGATTCAGTGAAGGCGCCTTGCTCGTGGACAGGAGGGGCCCCAACATGCTGCAACTAACAGGCTCTGTCCTGTAATCTCCTCTTCCTGCGTCCAGACAGTCTCAGCGTGGATGTAATAACGGCAGACATATGGCAGCGCACATGGAGCACCGACATGGCGACTCAACAGATGAAGCAGCAGCTTGTTCATCAGCCACAGTTGGTGATTTGATTAGTCACCTCTGCAGCTAATCCCCAAACCGAGTCTCTGCTTCGGCTCCACGTCCTCACTTCAGTTCAGATTCATTTGGCTTTTGTTTTCACACCACATTCGTTTTTAGGACAATTCTGATGGTGAAATTCGAAGTTACATCTTCAATTTTTACTGAGTGGAAAAACTTTAAAAAGACAATAAACCTGCGCTTTGTTTTCTGTTGTTGAGACAAGTTTGTGTTTTGTGTACACTGTATTGGACTCCACGCTGAGGTGTGTTGCAGCGTGTGCGCAGGCGTGTGCAGAGGTGTGTGGCAGCATGTGCTCATGCGTGTGGCAGCATGTGCACAGGCGTGTGGTAGCATGTGCATTAGTGTGTGGCAATGTGCACAAGTGTGTGGTAGCATGTGCACAGGCGTTTAGTAGCATGTGCAAAAGTGTGTGCACAGGTCTGTGGCAGGATGTGCACAAGCATGTCCAATACATGTATGTATATAATTCTTATTATTATAAGCATTTGCCATGCAAAACTAACCCCTGGCTATGACTTCATATATTGGTAATCAATGTCTTCCTTCTCCTTTGACTCTGCAGTTTTCACCTTTCACTGGAATTTTTTTTTTTTTCAAGTGACAAAGTTGACCATGATTTTTTCCTACAGGCACAAAGATGTTTTTAACAAACTAAAACCTCATGTTGGTCTCCAGTTCATTTGCTCTAAATCAAGTAAAAGTTTTCTTCTTCATACTGTACATCTTGGAAGCAGGTGAAATTGTGCCCCAAACCTTCCTTGAATCTCAAACATGAGCAGATGCATCTTGTTCTGCATCTACAGCGACGACACTGAGCTGCAGATGAACACTTGAACCTTCCAGACTTTTCCCTGTGGACGCTGCACTCCGATACCACAGTAAAAAGTGTAATTAGCAGGGTAGCGGCGCTAAGTGAAGGCTAATGAGCTGGAACAACTTCATGACAGCCACCGCTGTTTACTCCAGAAACGCTAAAGCTCGGGAAAAACAAATCCCTGATGGATAAATTACCTAAAACCACGCTGTGAAGAAATAAAAACATTCTGAGAGACCAGATCAAAGGCCGCGCAGACTATGATCAGCCTGTAGAATAAATCACGGTTTGCTGGGGGCAACAAAGCAACCTCCTGCTTCATCTGCTGTCAGAGTTTCACCTCTTCCTCACCAGAACCTCCTGTGCAGGTCTGACTGAGATCCGGCTGCACAAACCGTTGTTGCACAAACACAAGGTAGATAGGCATGAAAGAAGTAGTTTGTAGGTGTACGCTTGCGAAATGTGTAAGTGTGTATCTGTGGAGAGCTGTTTGTGCAGTCAGTTTGTAAACACACAAAGACACAGATGTATATTATACAGCTGTGTGAAAAGGTTTTTGCCCCCCTCCTGATTTCTTACTTTTTTGCATGTTAGTCACACTTAAATGTTTCAGATCATCAAACAAATTTTAATGCGAGTCAAAGATAACACAAGTAAACACAAAATGCAGTTTTTGAATGAAAATTTGTATTAGTGGTGGTGGGAGATCCAAACCTCCATGTCCCTGTGTGAAAAAGTGATTGACCCCCCTGTTAAAACATAAATCAACTGTGGTTTATCACATTTTTGGAAAGCTGAGTTCAATTTCTCTAGCCACACCAAGGCCGGATTACTGCCACACCTGTTCTCAATCAAGAAATCACTAAAATAGGACCTGCCTGATGAATTTAAGTCGACCAAAAGATCCTTAAAAGCTAGGCATCATGCTGCGATTCAGGAAAAAATGAGAAACAAAGTAATTGAGATCTATCTGTCTGGAAAAGGTTCCAAAGCCATTTCTAAAGCTTTGGGACTCAGAGAACCACAGTGAGAACCATTATCCACAAATGGTGAAAACATGGAACAGTGGTGAACCTTCCCAGGAGGGGCCGGCCGACCAAAATGACCCCAAGAGCACAGCGACGACTCATCCAAGAGGTCACAAAAGACCCCAGAACAACATCCAAAGAACTGCAGACCTCACTTGCCTCAATTAAGGTCAGTGTTCATGACTCCCCCATCAGAAAGAGACTGGGGGGCAAAAATGGCTGCATGGCAGAGTTCCAAGACCAAAACCACTGCTGAGCAAAAAGAACATAAAGGCTCGTCTCAGTTTAGCCAGAAAGCATCTTGATGATCCCCAAGACTTTTGGGAAAATACTCTGTGGACTGACGAGACAAAAGTGGAACTTTCTGGAAGGTGTAGGTCCCATTACATCTGGCGTAAAAGTAACACGGCATTTCAGAAAAGGAACATCATACCAACAGTAAAACATGGTGGTGGTAGTGTGATGGTCTGGGGCTGTTTTGCTGCTTCAGGACCTGGAAGACTTGCTGTGGAAAATGGAACCATGAATTCTGCTTCTACCAAAAAATCCTGAAGGAGAACGTCCGGCCATCTGTTGGTGACCTCAAGCTGAAGCGCACTTGGGTTCTGCAGCAGAACAATGATCCAGAACACACCAGCAAGTCCACCTCTGAATGGCTTAAGAACAACAAAATGAAGACTTTGGAGTGGCCTAGATGCTGTGGCATGACCTTAAAAAGGCGGTTCATGCTGGAAAAGCCTCCAATGTGGCTGAATTACAACAATTCTGCAAAGATGAGTGGAACAAAATTCCTCCACAGCGCTGTAGAAGACTCACTGCCAGTTATCACAAACGCTTGATTGCAGTTGTTGCTGCTAAGGTGGAACAACCAGTTATTAGGTTTAGGGGGCAATCACTTTTTCATGCAGGGCCATTTAAGTTTGGATTTTTTTCCACTTAAAAATAAAAATCTTCATTTAAAAAGTGCATTTTATGTTTACTTCTGTTATCTTTGTCTCACATTTAAACTTGTTTGATGATCTGAAACATTTAAGTGTGACTAACATACAAAAAAGTAAGAAATCAGAAAGGGCGCAAAAACTTTTTCACACATGCATAAATCTGTTCATTTGACATCCTTGTTAAAAAGTATTGGTATCGATATTGGTATAATTTATTTATTTATTTGTTTGTTTGTTCCCTCTGCTGCCGCCCAACTTTACTTTCACAGCAAAATTTGTACATAAATGCACTCTACATTTTCAAATCAACACCTCCATGATTGGAAAGGAGCAGCAAGAAGAAAAAAAAATTCTTGTAAATGACAAACGATACTAGCTCTATATTTATTTGGTATCAGATTGATACCATATCTTGCAGTATCGCACAGACCTACCTTCTACTGTACCGTATCAGAGTTAGTATCAGATGTTATTTCAATCATTTCTAGACAGATTGTGCTGCTATCTTCTCATTCAAAAGCTATTTTTACTCAAAACATACATATGGTTGTTTTGGGCAGAGAGAAACATTTTCTACGGTGTTCCAGGTGAATCTACTCTGACACAGAAACGCATATCTTTATTCTGACACGTCTGTGTTTAGTCTGCTCCGCTTCCTGTAGAGACCAGGATTATACACACAGCCCATGAAACTGTGAAGATGTGCTTAATTTATTTTGGTGGTTAATTATGACCATGTTTACTCTGGTCATCAAGCTTGTCTGGAGAAGAGAATCCCCCAGTAATGACATCAGAAATGAACTGCAGGCGTATTTAGAAAAGGATGCTGTCATTTGTTTGAGGGGAAACAAAAATAATAACTTGATTAAAAAAAAAAAAAACCTCAATCTGAATTTTCTACTTGGAAACAAAGATCGTAGAAGTATACACGAGTAACGCTCTGACAATTATTTGCAAAATATTTTCTTTATATGTTTTAGTGGTTGAAACTGACATGATGTCATCAGTGATGTCACCTTCACCATCTCCCCTCCTCCTCCTCCTCTTAGCATCAGTTAAATAATCTCCTGGCTGTTGTAATCCTGTGACATAACAGACTGGCTAAACGCCTCCTGCAGTTTTTTCTCACAGACACACACACTCATGCACTGTAACTATCTTCTGGAAAATAGCAAAAGTGAATGAGAAACACTCCTCAGACGAGAGATGGAAAACATTTTAATGAAGATCGGTTCAAGTTTATAAGCTAGAAAGTTACACCAGAGGAAAGCGGCATCACTCCAAAATTACACCGAAAATAAACAGTCAGAGACGGAGAAAACGCTAATGAGCTCCAAAATGAAGAGAAGTAGCCTGACCACGGAGAGAAACGGACAAAAAGGAACAAACCAAGAAGGAAAACCATAAAAAATAACCTGCAGCTCACAAACAACCTCAAAGAAATGATCCACAGAGACTTACAGAAGTCAGGAAGGACAGCAAAGCAGCGTGGATGAATAAAAGGGAAAGAAAATGATGGCAAAAATTATAAAATCGCCACATAAATGTCAACAAAAGAGACAGAATAGCCACAAATGGTCACCAGTTAAAAACAGTGACTACAAAAGAAGAAAATTTTCAAATAACCTACAACTCAGTCCGAAAAAAAAATCCAAAGTGATACAAAAAAAAGACACAAAAAGACTAAAACCCCCATAAATTACCGCAGAAGAGACAAATTGAAACTAAGGGGCATAAAATGATGACAAAAAAGTAACAAAATGACCAGAAAAGGGAATGAAATAAAGAAAATGACTGCAAAGTTGACCCAAAGTGACTCAAAGTTGCATCACAGACACAATCGGCAATGAAACTCCCTCCAACACTTAGCAGTCACAAAGAGACGCAAAAATAAGACAAAACAGACCCAAAATGGGCCAGACTGACAGAAAATGACCACAAGATTCTAAATTGCATAAAAAAGTGCAAAGACAGTGAGAAGTTGCAGAAAAAACACAAAAAATGAACAACTGAAGCTCAGAATAATAAAAACAGCTCATTTTAAACCAGGAGCTAGTCTTCCTCAGAGGAAGAGTCAGACCGGACATGTCAGATAACCACAACTGGTGCAGAGGATGCTGAGAAATTTCAGTTTGAAGCTGAAAAGCTGGACAAATACACAAACACCTCTGAAACAAACACACGCTGACAAGTTTAAATGAATCAGAACACATAAAAGGGAAAATGTAAAACCAGAAAGACGACGAGCTCTCATCAGTTTCCTCTGACTCTCATCCTCACCGACAACTCAAGCATCACAGCCACATCCAGAACATTCATGTCTCTCATCCTCATCTCGTCCCACACACACACACACACACACACGCACACACACACACTCCCATCTCACGTCACATTAATCCGACTCAGCTCGGTGTTTGGTTTCTTTGCTCTAAACACACAGAAGTACAAGAGACTGAAACCAGAGACAGCATCTCACAAAAACAACTCACATCTTTGACTCAACTCATGTGCAGCACAGACAGAAACTCACATCAAACACACACACACACACACACACACACACAGGTTTTAACTCACCTTTCATGGCAGAAATGACTAAATACATATTTAGAATCCGGTGTGATGGAGGAAGAGCAGCGCGGAGCTGTGTGTGTGATCAGCAGCAGCTCTCTCAGCTCTGTCATCCTCTGGCTGCTCCGCACCACATGAGCTTCCATGTGACGGTGACATCATCACTCTGGCTCCGCCCTGCCCTCCTGACTGACACCCCTGTCAGCCAATGAGAACGTGCAGCAGGTGCTTCTTCTTTCTTCATTGTTTACTTTTTTTCAGATGTTTTGTTAATATATTTTTTTAATAACTTTTTCTAACAAGTAAAAAAAAAAAATAAAAAAAAAAAAATGACTAAAAAAAAGAAAAAAATTTCGAAAAATTTTGTATTTCCAAAATTTTAGATTTTCTATTCGGATTGTTTTTGGGTATGTTTGTTTTGTTTGTGTGTGTGTGTGTGTGTGTGTGTGTGTGTGTGTGTGTGTGTGTGTGTGTGTGTGTGTGTGTGTGTTTGTTTTTTTTTAAATAAATTAGATGAAGCAAAACTTAAAAGACTTTTATAGAATGACAAAATGAACATACATGAAGATAAATAGAATTTAACAATAACATTAAAGAAATAGACACAAAAACACGAGAAACATATAATCCCACAAATAAAAGAGACTAAAAAAAATAATACACCAGAAACAGATTTTTAAAATTACCCGGAGATACAAACTACTGTATGATGAAAAGAAAAAAAAAATAGTAAGCAACAAAACATAAGCATAAAGAGACACAAAACAACTACAAAGTTTACAAAAAAAGAGACATTTTGTGGATATTAATGAGATTGAAAATAACATAGTAGACAAATAAATGCCCATAGATAATAAAAAATACTGTACAGGGACTTTATTTGTTTTAAATGAGTCTATTATCCTTATTTGCTATTAAATTTAGTTTTTTTTTCCTTATAGAATATTTAAATTACTTTTTTCATGCTGTCCACTTTCTGTGAACAGCTCCAGTGTTCTCAAGAGTTTTCCTCGTGGGGGTCTTCTACAACAGGAGCCACCCACGGTGGGGTCGTTGCCGTGGTGACTGTCCCTGTCTCAGTGGTCGTGGTTCAGCACTGCAGCCTTACGGTTGTGGCGTGGGCCCTGTCCAACCGGACCGGAATAGCTCCATGGCTATAAAAACTTTATTAATAAAGCTACATAAATAAAGTTCGATTGATTGAAAATCTTCTAGATTCAGATGTGAGTCCATCTGTCCGACAGTTAAAGCTCGGCTAGAACTCATCAGAATCTGTAGCCGCTGTCTGCTAAACACCAGAGTGGCGCGTGAACGTCGTTCTGTGTTCGGGGGAGGGAGCTGTGAATCCAGCAGGTCGGTCTTGCGCATGCGGTTTATTCAAAAACTCGTTAACAGTCTCTGCTTTCTTAAAATGCCGAAACATTCTTCTGTAACGCCTTTATTAGATCACAAGGAAGAGGCTTGAACCGATTATCTCTGTAAAGTGCCCTGAGATGAGCTCACTGAGAATTGGTGCTGTACAAATAAAGCTGAATATATTGAAACGTAAAGAGTAAACTTACATGAGTGTGTTTTCTTCACAGCTGCTGACAAACCTGGAAGACAAAGCAGAGACGAGACGTTAGACGTATGATTTCATACATCCCGTCCTTTCACAGTTTCTTCCTTTTCCTGTTTGTTTTACATCTTTGTCCTCACATTGTAATGTGCTGAGCCTGCCCACCATTTACAGATGCATTAGGTAAAGTCTACATCAGGGATCAGCCACGCCGGACCTCTTGGTCCACTGTCTCGCAGGTTGTAGATCAGGTGGAGAACCTTGGCCCTAAAGTTCTCCACATTTCCCTACTCATTAATGAGTCACTGCAGAACTGGACGGGCTGTTGGATCCATTGGATTTGAATCAGGTGTGTTGAAGCAGGAATCACGGAAAACTTGCAGGACTTTTCCTTCTGTACTCTGTTTTTTATGCACATCAAAACTCCTGTGTCAAACTACTGAGCTAAAAGGGAGCCAACTGATTTCTGGTTTATTTCAACCCAGACATTTAGATTGCTGGCTTGTTGAACCAACTTCTGCGTAAAATAACCCAACATTGTAGTCAATATAACCCAACTTCTGGGTCAAATATTCAACCTGAAAATTAGGTAAAAAAAAAAAGATAACCCAATTTTTGGGTCGAAGTAACCCAGACATTAGTTGGTTCCTTTGACCCAGGAGTTTAGTGTGTGGTGATTAACGTTTCACCGTTGCATGAATGTCTCAACTGGAAACTAAATTTGCCCGCAGATTTAAGTAAACTAAACTGGACTGAACTGGACTGTGGCCCTGGTGGACCAAGCACGTTTCCCTGCTGCTACACACACGGTTCAAATTAAACGGTTCACCAACAATATATTGTCAAGTTCTGCACAAGCCTCCAACCGGTACTTGCAATGTGGACCTGATAAACTAGCCAATGAGTGTCAAACGTTTAGAAATGGACCTGCCCACAAAATTTGTTCCTGCAGGATTTACTGGTTTTCACACGTTTCTGGTGCAGATTGTCGCAGGTCACAATGAGGGACGTAACGATTACCGGTAAAATGGTTAACCGTGACAAAATTCCCAACGATTAGTAATATTGTTCTAAATTGTACTTATTTTTAAAACCGTGACTAATTACTGCACTTTGAAACTCCCAGTGATGCTGCTCGTTGGCTGGAAAAGCAGCAGTAGTCACAGTTTGCAATGTTTAATTTATGAAAACATGGCAGAAGGTAACGAAGGCCGCACATGGACAGTTCTCTTGAGATTTTTCCCCTCTTTAAAAAGGACAAAGTAGACATTTAGACCCATTTTGGATGTTTTAAAGAAACTCTTCACCAGGAACAGAGATGAGGCTGAGTTTGGAAACACTAGCTGCGTTTACATGGACCCAAATATACCGATTGCTTTCGGTTTAAAAGCTCTTTCGGAATGAAAATGATCCATGTAAACACCTCTTTCCGAATGAAAAGTGCTGAACTGAATGAATTTTCATTCGGTTTCACGGGGGTAGAATATTCCTTTCCCCAAACCGAACGGGGTTTCATGTAAACGCTGACTCTGAACGTTTTGAGAGACGTCAACGTGCAACGAGTGACGTTTCCTCACTTTGACAGATGGCTGTGAACAACGTAATTCCCTGACAGCAACAGAAAGTTTTTATTCAAACGCTGTCTCTACGCTTTTTCTTCTTGGTTGTCTGCAGCAGGAGCTCATGAGTATCAGCTGCTGCTGGATTAAAGTCCTGCAGAAACCACAAATACCCTAACGATCAGTTTTAGAGATCTTTATTAAATAACGTGATGTAACATCATTCTGTGCATGTCAGACAGGATTACTCTGAACAAATATTGGTGCATGTTCATGCCAGATCAGAATGAATTAGTTCCCATGGAAACAGCTGCCCTGAAATCAGAACTGTTCCGTACCGAAAGGGAAAAAAAGTCTCCATGTAAACGGACCCAATGACATAAAATGATGTGGTGCAAAATGATGGAGGCACCATCTCTGTCCCATTTCTGCCATTTTCCCGCACTTGCAGTCTTCATATTTGAACCTTTAATGTGCCCTTCTACCAACTGCACACATCATCCAGGACCGTAGGGTTTAGTGTGAGTACTGGGACAGGGCTGGTTTCTCTGCACGTGTGGACTTTTTTCAGACACGCAGTCGTTTCACCGTAGTCGATTTGAAGTCGTGTTTACTGTCATCTCTGGTAAATTTGCTCATAACAGCCTTGGTATCTGTTGTCTTCTCATTGTTCCATTTTTCAAACGATCAAAACACAAAGTTCAGTTTGTGGAGGTAAAATAAACACGTTTGAAGACTTAAACATACAGCGAGCAGAGGAGTAGAGTTCCTCAACATACAGGAAGGCCGACCTCTCTAGCTGCTTTTAATGTTAATAAAAATGTGCCAAGCTTTCTACAGTCCGAGGGTTAATAAAAAAAAAAAATTCTTGTTGTGGAAAAGGTGCTAATAATCCTTCCACCAAAGCAGCAGCCTGCCAGGTAATTCACTAACTGCACATTCACTAAGTTTAGAATCAGAAAATCACCATAAAGAAAGTTTGCTGCTGTGCTGCTGTACCAAACTTGTCAGATATTTTGTTGAGAATTCAAGAAAATGTTTCCAAAAAGGGGTAAATTTCTCTTTAAAAGCACCTGTACTGCCAGGTAAGAGTCCGGTGTTTGATGGGAAGACGTGTCAGTTTCCAGTAAACACAAAAATCCCATCTGTAGACTCTATAACTGATCCTCTGATGCCTTTTAGGTGGTTCAGTCTGTGTTGTTTCTCATAACGTGGAGTTGAATCCTCAACTGTCAGGCCTCAGCTTTGCTCCTGATGGTGGCTGATAACTCTCATGCATGAACTTCACATCCTCCCTGTCTGATGTGATCTGCTTCCTGTCGCGTTCGTCACAAAGCTGCGCAAACTGCGGTAAGACAGAGGAAGCCTGAACTACGTCCGTGCAGCAGAGGAAGAAACACAAGGTGAAAAATGAAGCGGGTGATTTCATTGATCATCAAAGGCTGACCTGGAAAACGAGTTGATTTAACGCGGCTGCAGAAACGCTCATCAGCAGAAACGCACTGAGCGACGAGCACCGTCGTTTATCTGCGGCGACCTTTGACTGCTCCTTCAGATTAATCCTGCTGCTCACCGATGCACACTTCCGCTACACAAGCTTCATATTTCAAACAAGTGGTATCAGGCGTTGTCCTGCAGCATCCATGCTGCTTTATCACGGTATCTAGGCCAAGTAGAATATTCATTAGCTGTGCTCTTTTCAACTGTGGTTGCAGGAGAAGAAGAAGCTGCTTGGGCTGCATGAAACACAAAAGCAGGAGGAGAAGACCTGAATGCAGCGGAAAAACCATGGTAGACAACCATCAGAGACATGAGTCACAACCAAATGGCAAGCTCCGCTGGCCAACTGGAGGTCAATGAGGGGAAAAAGTAGTTCTTTCTTCATCCACTAGGGGCTGCAAAACAGAGTAAATCCCCGTAGACTTCCGTGTTAAAAAGACCAACTTCACAGCAGAAATAAACATGTTTACAGCAGAAATAAACATGTTTATAGCAGAAATAAACATGTTTATAGCCTGGTTCAAAGAATCATTTTAAGTTTAGTAAGTCAAGTTTACCTTCGTGTCAACTGTGACAGGTAGAGCCCTGCACTGGAGCGCCAAGCCCGCGGGCCGGGCTTCCGTCAGGACTAGGAGTTCGACTGCTCCTAGTTGTTGTCTTTATGAAGATAAAGAAGAATATTTCTGATAGGCCGAAGCTTTTGCTACGTTTATCATAATAATAGATACTGAGATACGGTTTATGTGCGTCGGCTATTGTATCTCATAGCTGCAATATGTAGGTCATATTACCGTACACTGTTGCAGTTGAATTGCTAAATCATTTAAGAAAATAAAATCATAACTTAAACACCAGTCAAAATGCTTCATACACTTTACAAACTAATGTTAATATTGAAAGGAAACGAAATATACCCCCTTATGCCATAAAGTTCTCAGATAACATTGGAGGTGTACCTATAACTGCACCCCCCATATGCACCAATTCCCATTAAATAAAATGATGGAGCCTTTAAGTTAAATCAATTCATTAACTTTATTTTAATTAAAAAAATAATGAATAAAGCGCAATATCACGCCAAGATCCCCAATTAACCTATTTTAATGTCAGCATCTTAACAGCGTGGTTTAAGGAGGAAAAAAAAAGTCGGGGTTCATTTGGGTTCGAGCCTGAGAACTTTGAAAATCTGTCGGACCGGGCCAGGCTGGGCTCCAGGGTTGGACCCGGGCCCAGATATAAGGCCCGTGCAGGGCACAAGTGGCAGGGGTGAATTTTTTTTTTATAACTCATCCGTTTAGATGGTATTTATCTTGAAAATACACATAATTATGTGAGGGTTCTTTTGATTGACAGGTGGTGGACCGGATGCCGGCCTGCAAGTGGCTAACGGTAAGCTCCCTGTTTGCTCTCGGTAAGGTCTCAGTCTGCAGCAGAGTAGCAAAATGGTGGTTTTAAGCAGCTAACAGCAAGTCCAAACATGCCTTTCCTTTAGTCCACCGCTTATGAGGCTAATCTTCGTTAGCTCCTGTTAGTTTCGACTTAGCTAGGTTAGCATTTAGCCCAGAGTACGTTGGCTGTGAACCAGTTGCCCTGAGGCTGTTTTGCCCATTTCAGTATTTGTATTTTAGGGTGAGTTCCAGTTCCTGTCTTAACCCTCAATCTCAAAAATGTGCACTCCCATGAAGTGCAAGTGCTGTCTCAATTCTCAGAAAGTTGAGGGGCAAGTTTGAGGCTGAATCGCCCTCAACACTGAGATTCTCCGACACCACCCTTATGAGTAAGGACTACCCAGAATGCAAGCAGCAAAGAAGGTGAGCTACAAATCTTAAGTATTTTCTTTGTTAATGGAGATATAAATATTAAGAAAACCATTGTATTATCTTAGTTTAGGCCCATGTTATGGATTAGTTACCTCATTGTTGCGTAATATTTATTTTTATTTTATGATCTTTGTTAATAGCGACTGATGCGGTCAAGCCATGTTGCTATCATTCAAGTTAGTTAATGTTACAAAATGGTCATTTTTCTCTGTGCTGATGTTGTTTTATCGAGATAACAGCCTGTATAACGTACTTGTGCTCATAACGGTATAAGACGACCGGGCTGATGTCATCTCCCGTAGTCGCAGACTTATGGAACGATAGTTCTGTTTCATTCCTTCTGTAAACAAAGCTCCTTGTGCTCTTCGCAGGTCGAGTCCTAATGACAATTGTCAATCGGATGACTTGCAGGCCAGCTGACTGCAGTCATCCAGGAATTCACAGAACCACAGAAACCTACGTCATTTTCATTATAGCTGGTGTTTATCTTTCAATAAGCCGTGGTTTGCGGTGACAGCTGAATATGTCCATGGTTAGGCAGGGTTAACAGTGCAAATAAATATAAATTAGGGATGTAACGATATGGAAATTTCATATCACGGTTATTGTGACCAAAATAATCACGATTATCATTATAATCGTGGTATTATTGAAATACCCCACCAACATCTTCCAAAATATCCAAAATGGGTCCAGATGTCTACTTTGTCCTTTTTAAAGGGTGAAAAATCTCCAGAGTGTTGTCCACATGGGTGCATTTGTTGCTTTCCACCATGTTTTCATAAATTAGATAATGCAAACTGGGACTGCTGCTGCTTTTTCAGGCAATAAGAAACATAACAGGGAGTTTACAAAGTGCAGTAATCAATCACGGTTTTAACGATAATTAAAATTTGAAACAGTATTACTAATCGTTGAGAATTTTATCACGGTTAACCATTTTTTTATCAGTTATAGTTAAATCCCTAATGTAAATAAAGTAAATTCTTATTCTTCTCATTCTTTTTCTTCTTCTTCTGAATTGACAGACTGAACGCCGCTTTGGCGTAATGCTGCCCCCCACAGTTTGAAGACCTATCTGCATTTAAGGGTGTCCCATTTCCAAGTCATAAAATAGCTCTTAACACTTGGTTTTAGGGTTACTAGTATTGAGGGTTGAGCTTGAGGGGTTAAGATAGGAATTGGAATTGGCCCTTAGTGTGGTCTGATGGAGGGATGAAGCCTCCGCAGAACCTGGACCTTAACATTACTGAATTAGTGTTGGATCATCTGAAGAGAGACTGGAACAAAAATGCAGAAACAGCAGAGAAGACCTTTGGAAACTCCTCCAGGAAGTCCGGAAAAACTTAAAGAAATGACAGAAAACTCCTCCAAGAGGGTCCAGACTGAGATGAGAACAACCTGAGAAGACGTTTGTCACATCAGTCTTGGAGGAAAACCAGTTTTAGGAGACAGATTTACAGCTGATCACAACTGATAACAAAAAGAACTTTCTGCATGAAACTGGATCTTGATGACAAACTGCAGACTACATCAGGCCTGCAGAGACGCCAGGTATGTAGGTTTTTATGGCCTGACTTGTGTTATAAAGCAACAAGAATGTCTGTTTGCTGCTTTGTGTTTCACTCACTGAACTGCCTCTTCTCCACCTCCCTCCTCTCCAGCCTGCTCAGACTGTCTCCTCCCTCCTCCTCCAGTTCCTCTGCAGTCTGTCACAGCAGATCACACACTGACACACTGACCCAAAACCCGCAGCTCACTGCTGAAATATTCAGAGCCTCGCGGAAGAGACGCGTCTCAGACTGTCTGCAGGGAGAGGACGGCCGGGGAGTCGTCGTGTGCAACATGGAGGGCGCGCTCACGCTGCATGCAAGCATGCTATCATCACTCATAGCTTCACCTGGTAAAGCTGCTGCTGCAAGCAGAAAATACAACGTCATCCTCTGGCCTGCGAAAGAACAGACCCTACCTGAAAACAAATGAATTCATCAATTTACCTTCAAAATGATTATTAAATATGTTTAAATTGGTGCATCTTTTCTGTTCTTCATTTAATGGCCTCAGATTTGACCAACTTACTGTATACCACAAGGAAACTGATGCAGTTGTCTCTGAAATCAGTTTGCAAAATTACAAATCCACCAAAATTAATGTTTCGTGAGAATCAGTGAGATGGATGGATGTAACTACTCAGCAGTAACATGAATTTTCACCTTTAAAAAAACTCAAACATTCAAAATGTAAAGACAGTTGGAGCTAACGTTAACCTTGGTGTTCACATCTCCTACCTCTGCATTGTTATTAACCACCCAGTCGTCATGTCGCACTCTTACTGCTGTAGTTAATGAGAAGACAGCAGTGAGGACTGAAAGGAGTCAGAGCTCCATCTAGTGGACTAAGGGTGCAACTACATCCATCTGAGCCACTCCAACGCATAATAGTATTTACTGTTTTATGAGAAACAAGTAAAGCACTCAAAGAGTGCAGGCCTCCTCCAAGCAGCTCTAATGACTACGTTTACATGCCATCAAAATTCGGGTTAAGGTCAATATTCCGGTTTCTGAAAGACTAGGAATAACCCATTTACATGTGTGTGCAGACAGAGTTACTCCTGTATACATGATAACTGAAATCCACTGGAATATCCCGATCTAAACCGCGATGCACAGAAAACGTCATGATGATGGTGGTTAATAAACCATCCGGAGCTACTGCGGTCAAGCCAGCCAAGTTTACAGCCGAAATAACGCCGGCTAGCTTGACTGTGGATCCACGAGAAGTAGCTGGTTTGACTGCAGTGCCGAGCTGACAGCAGTCCTTCGCTGGCGCCGCTGTACTGGCACTGACCCACCAGCAGTACTTGACACTATTGCGGGTCATAGAAGCAGAGAACATGTGGTGGAAATGCAGCTCGGAGCTGGAGCTGAGCGCCATACACATCCACGCTTCCCGTTTCCACCAAAGCCCCCGGACACTCACACCTCCCGTCCACTGCTTCCGCTCCGCCCCACTCCGATCCGCTGCGCTGCGCTCTAGTCCGTCTTCTCCGGCGGGCTGCAAAAACCCTCGCACACATACTCCGCCTCACTCCGCCAGCACCCTCTCCGTTCAGTCACAAAGCAGGCAAAGGAGCATGCGCGAGAAGCAAAATCTTTTGGCCTTCAACTTCCAAAATGAGTGTTTACAAGTGACAGTTTTTGTAGTTTTGACAGGATCTGACGTGCGGCGACCTACTTTGTAGGGAGTATGTATACGGCACATTGAACTACACACATTGCCCAATTTGCCCATTCTCAAGTCACACAAGACGCAATATTATTTCATAAAGTTTTTATTGAGATGCTACAATATGCCCAATAAGTTTTATACACAGCAATCAATTTCTTCTGTGGTGGATGTAAAAAAAAACTTTCTAAACCGGATGTTTCATGTTTGCAACTTCCTCCAAACGGAGCGGAGCGGACCAGAAAATAGAGTTGATCCGTATTTTTGGCGGAGGCCGACGGACCCAAGCGGACGTGTCGGAGCGGAGCGCTGGCGGAGAAGTGGACTGCTGCTCATTGATTAAAATAGCAACGGATTTGCTGCGTCGTGCAGACCGGAGCGGGGCGGAGGCAGTGGACGGAGGGGGTTAGGCTGAAGGTGTGCAGTCAGGACTGGAGGGAACGGGTTGTCATGATGAAGCTCACTGACTCCGGCTGGTGTGACAATTTTCCGATGTCACGCCTTCACCAAACTTTTCCAGATGAGTGATGGAGCCTCGCGAAGTAATTGTTTGTACACCAGCTCCTCTCGGGATGCATGTTGCCATGGTGATATTTAAACTAGCAAGCTGTGCAGAGATTGATTGCTGGTACAAATACTCCCTGTACTTTACTCAAAAGACCAAGAATCCTTGCGAATAGAACATGCGCAGAACACAATATAATATTCCTTTCAAAGGAGATATTCCGATACACGTTTACATGATCAAATATTCCGGTTAAGGAGTAACCCAGGGGGAATATTCAGGTTATTAAAAGCCCAAAAATGAGCATATTCAGGTTTTTGCTGGTGTTTACATGGCCGTGCGCAACCGGTTATGAAATAGTTATTGGCTGCATGTAAATGCAGTGATTGAGAAAGAATCCCTTCAAAACATTCCTGGATCCAGACGGTGATCCGGATCACCACCAAAATTAAATGGGTTTGTCCTTGGGCTGAGGCACACGGCGGGTGAAAATTTCAGGTCAATTCTGTCCGTAAAGCTGCTGACAGACAGACGCTACCTAAAACATTAAATATCCGGCTTTAAAACACAACTGTAACTCACATTTATTTATATTTGCTGAGTCACTGAGTCATGTTTTGTATTGAACCTGCTGTCTGACTGGGAACTTCTGAATCTTCTAACATACAGGCTGAATATTTTTCAGGTGGATGGTTTTACAGTACATGATAACTTTATTTTCTAATGAGCTTACTAATTGTTATTATATCATTATCAACATTATAAAAAAAATGCCTTTTTTAAGATAATAGAGTTGATACTAATACATTAACTTTGAATCAAATGCACCTACAGTCGGTCTTATTCCTCGTCAGGGCTACACATTGGCAGACTTTTCTGTTTGATGGAAGATCACAGATTCTTAGGTCTATCGTATTCAGTTTTTTAGATGGTGTGATGACAGTAAAATCTTCACAATTCTGAGATCATAAGTAATCCACTGATATGAAATTTATCCTGGTGTGCAGCTCACCTCTTCTCAAAGAAGTCAGGAAACAGCTGCTTCACTTCATTTTCTCTCCGTCTCATTTCTTACTTTTGTTTCTTGGTAGTTTGATTTCCTTTCTTGAGTGACTTTGTCCTGCCTCCAGTAACTGTCTGAGTAAGCTACCGGCAGGATGCTAGCAGCTGTGGACGGTTAGGTAGCAGCGCAGCTTTGGACTAAAACCATTGTGCACCATTTAGGAGGGGTGAGAGGCTTTTAGAGACCTTCAATAATTATTGTAATACAGAATTCAGAGCAAACTGGAGCCTGTTTCCATGAAACTGAATTATCTGAATGTACATGGAAAACTGTCTTCTGTCTTGTCATATTTATATCATCTTATCCCTCACTGCTGGATGGTTATCTCCTGTGTTTACTCCTGAGATTATACTGGGGCACAGACCTCGTTTATTGGGGCCTGTGCCCTGAAATCAGGTTCAGCGACGCCGATGTGGTATGCCTCATCTGAAAGCTAAAATCCTACAAAGGCTGTCGCTGAACTGATTATTAAAGCTGCTCTAAGAGCATAGACTATAAAGAAAGAATAAAGTAGAGTCCACCACTAGAGAGCAGCTACTACTGTTAGCAGCCGAGGCTAACACCGTTAGCTGTCAGACAGAAAATGTGATGGACTCAAAATAAAGTGTCAGATTCCAGTTGTTGTGGCACCTGCAGACAAAGTAATGAATGCTGCTCTTGTTTGAACACTTATAGCATTAAATAGCATTAAATCTGTTCATGTAGCATCTGTTGACCTGCCGCGGAGGCAGTGGTAGGCTACCGCAACACTGACTAGCCAGAAGTTGGAGTCCAAAATGGCTGGGCCCATCCAGACTTCCTGAATAAGGTGAATACAGCATAATACATTGTTGGCAGCTAACAAGACTTGCCTTAAAACCAGTTTTCATCCCTACTACTTCCCATTGCGATGACTAGGTTGTACCTCTTCTCTACTTCCCATTGCGCTGACTAGGTTGTACCTCTTCTCTGCGTAGTTCTGCGTGTGTTTGTGTGTGTTTGTATGATCTGAGGATATTTAAGCCACCTGCAGGTCCTCCTGTAGGGGATTGCTTGTTTTGTTTTCCAACAGAGACCTTGGTTGTTTAGGGATCGCTGTACAGATGTACCAGTGAACTGTGTAAGTGGATTCATGTTTTCTCCCTCTCTCTCTTCCTCTTCCTTACTCCTCTCTCTCTGTTTCACTTTCTATCATTACTCTCTGTTAACTTTCATTTCTCCCTTGTCAGGCCCAGCAGTATGAAATGGAATGGTGTAATAGACAAATGTTTAAATAAAGAAATAAAATGAATAAACATGATATCAAGTGGAGCCTTATGTTCATAAAGCTCCGCTTGATAAAGCAAAACTGTTCAACAGAATAAAGCAATCAGATTTCCATTCTGCTTGCTTCAATGCTGGACAGGACAAGTAAAAAAAAAAAAAAAAAAAAAACAGTTTTCATCAATTTGTCAGCTTTAGTATCCGATGATGTGCCAAATCGGAGAGAAATTAAGGGTGCCCAATCTAAACGCTGATTGGGCAATACTCATAACTTATTACCAAGATGTCTTACCAAGGACATGGGGTCTCACTCAGCGGTGATCAAAATATCCATGCTGTACACACGGTCAGTCGCTGCTGACAAAAAATAAAATAAAATCATCCGATCTACACAATTCACGAGTCATATATTGTGATCCAAAAATGCCGAAAAGCGATGAGTTTGTAGGTATGGTGATTATTTTAAAAAGAGCTATAGTCAACAGAAACTTTATGTATAAAATATAAATGTGTAGCGTTAAATATTTAATATTTGATATATCATGTAATCAATAAATAATTTTAAGTCTCAGGTAATGATTATTATTTATCATTATTATCTATTTCAATGTTCAAGTTTTGTTTTTTGTTTTTCAAGCAGCACCTGGATTTTCCCTTTAAAGCTAAGCTGCATTATTTTATTTTATTTTTTTAAAGAAGAAAGAAGAAAAAATCCAAAACACATTAAACACGTCGTAACTTTGTCTCTATGTCCACCAAATAACTAGAAAATTAAATTGGGTTTGTAACAGCTTAACCTGCTCTAAGATATTTTTAAAAGGCAATTGTAGCACATTTCTAGTAAAAGATAAACACATGTATCATGTGCTTTTGAATGTTTGTGTAATTTTGTTTCTGTTTTTACAGCATGCAGTCTGGTCCTGCAGGAGCTGGGGGGAGGCAGTACACTCTGTGGGCTTTAAAATAAAAATTAAAGCATCTGAATAAATAAAATCAGGACTGAGAAGGCACTCAGTACCGGGGTGTTTCTGTTGTTCCGCTCTCCTCCATAATTCATCTGTGAGCCGAGCTGAAAGCGGCAGCATAAGAAAAGACATGAGGGACGTGGAGGCTGCTTCCAGCTGGAAGCCCCGGCGGGGAGAGGGGGCTTTAAGAGGAGAAGCAGGCGACAGAGTGAGTGGATCCCTGAGGGCTCTGATGGATGGAGCAGAGAAACATTTGCTCACAATGAGCTGAAGCTCCAGAAAAAGAGCCGGGAAACAGCTGTGACAGCCATCTGCAGCAAAACTCCAGCAGATCCATCTTCGCTCTAATACCAGCAAACGGCTTTACTGCAAACTTAATATTTAAGTCCCCATTGTCTGCAGATGCTGCATGCTCACATATCTGGATGCAAATATCTGTTAGCAGTGATCAAGATAATATTTAAATAGTGTTATCGTATTAGTGAACTCAGTGTTCTCATTTAATGCATTGACATTGACACCCACCCACCCCAGAAAAAACAACAATAAATAAACAGAGTCCGAACTGGAGTTAAATTGGGAAATAAGTAAATAAATGCAGGAATATAGCAAATGCAGTAAGAACTGTTGTTACTTGACCCGTACCTTCAGAAGTCAGGGTGAGTGTACCCCTGTGTGCATCATGTGTGCTGTTTCCATGAAGGATCCAGGTCAGTACAAGGCAGCGTGCAAAACTTTTTTGTTTCCACTGAAAAAAACTGGGAAGGGTTCCAGAGTATCCAGTACGACCTGTCCCACTTTTTAGGACAACATCTGATGAGGTCCCATCTTATTAACCCTAAAGCGGGGACTCTCAACATTTCTAAAGCAAGGGCCCAATTTTTCCATACAAACTGGTCCGAAGCCCATTCCCACACTGTACTTGTTTCATTGATCTCACTCTGCGATTAATTTTTGTTCAATAAACTTGAGATGTTTAATTAGCGATATCCGATATATATCGATATTGTCCAACTCTTAATTGATATCCAATATCAACCGATACTGATCTCTGCAGACAATTTTGATAGATAAAACTATATTCTGCTCTAAGAGCAAAGATCCCAAAATAGCCTTAAAGGAATAGTACACCCACAGAATGATGTGCCTTCATTTTCTACTCACCCTCATGCTGATAAAGACTCTGGAGCACCTTTTTAATGTCTTAAATGTAGTCGGAGGTTTTCGTTTTCCCTCAACTTTCATATAGTGGAGTTCACCAGCGCTTGAAACAAAAAGATCCATAAAAGTCCACAAAAACTTGTCAATATTCCTCCATGCTGCTCGTCCAATTTAATCCAAGTGTCCTGAGTGAGTAGCATCCAGAATTTACTCGAAACAACATCATTGAGTATATGTTTATAACCTAAACACTACATCTTACTTCCATGAAGCGTGTCAATGCAAGTTCACAACAGTACGGAAGCTGCGGTGTTTACATTGTGCTAAGAGCGAAGGAGCTGTGGACAAACACAAGAGGGGTTGGCTATTGATTTAAAATAAAAAAAGAAAGAAAGAAAGAACGTGCAATCTCGTCTGCCGTGCCTTCCATGGTGTCGTGAACTCGCATGAGTGCACATCGCTGAAGTAGGATGTACTACTGTTTAGGCTATAAAAATACTGTATACTAAATTATGTCGTTTGAATACTTGGATTACATTGGACGAGCAGTATGGAGGAATATTGACAAGTTTTTGTGGACTTTAAGGGACCTTTTTGGTTCAGGTACAGGTGAACTCCATTATATGAAAATTGGGGGGAAAAGAAAAGATCTATGATCTCCGGCTGCATTTGAGAAATTAAAAGTGCAGTCTTGCTCAACATGAAAGTGAGTAGAAAATGAACACACATCATTCTGTGGGTGTACTATTCCTTTAACTCAGCCAGAGGAGTTCATTTTGGACATCTGGCTGCCAGATATCAGATATTAGCAGGTATTAGATACTACCATATATCAGATATTAGCAGGTATTAGGCAACAGTGTGGCTAACTCTAATGTTTCTGACAACTTGGTAACTTAACCAACAACTTAAAACCAGACATATCATAAGCAGCTTCAAAGCAAGTCAGTCTGTAGCAGCAGCAGCTGCACCGTAGTCACATGACTCTGAAAGGAATGCTGGGAAATGAAGTTCTTCCACAATAACAGGGACTGTAATAAATGCTGGACGAACGCTAATGAAAGATTTTAACAAGATTTCGTTGGTAAAAATATCAGTGCAAAAGACTGATACATATATTTTCCAATATCACATTGTATTTCCAACTGGGAAGTCTAAAAATTTGAATTCCGAGTTCAAATAAATTGCACCATAAATCTCATCTGTAGTCTGTGCCACCATTAAATAACATGGTTTCTTCTTTTTTCTAATGTGAGCTATACTGTGCAACAGCGCCCCCATGCTTTCTGATGGTACTGCTCCATTTGCTGATTCTGGGTACCGACCTGCAAGTTCTCTGAAAACAGACTGAAATACGAATTAAATGAATGCTGGAGAAGCATATTTTACATTAAGTATATATGAGTCTTTATACCCTTCCCTGTATAAACTGATGAGCCAGTTTTAGGTTTCCCTTTTGTGGTTTATAGTTCACATGTTCCAAAAACACACCAGAAATAAATAAATAAATAAAAAAAGCTTAAATTTAGTGCTCCAGGCTGTGGCAGGTAAAACTTGTGCTGTAAAAGACTGTAGTCAGAGCTGCCTCTTCATGTGTTTTACAGCTCTGAAAGATGTAAAACATGGCAGGCTGACACACCAGACATGAAGAGAATCAGTCTCTGTCTCCCTCAGCAGAGTTTGCAGCTCCTGCTTCTTATAATTGTTGAGAGCGACCAGCTCCTCGCACCAATTATAGCGCATTAACAGCAGCCGCCAAAGCCATTTCACCGCCGCTCATCAGGGAGCTCACAACAAAAAGACAGAAAGCAAACGCCCTTCCTCTCGCAGCCTTCAGTCTCCCACAGCATCAGATGAGATGAGGATTTAAGATGCTGCCGATAAAATGAGATTTAAGGATTAAGCTGACAGATATAAGTGAACTTTCAGTGACAAACAAAAATGTTAGACACAGGAAAGATGGTGCAAATAAATCCAGTTATGAAGAAAAGCATTCCTGAGTCAGTTTTAAAATCATTGTATTTCCCATAATGCACTCAGGTTCAGAGTGATTCCCAATTCACATCACCTTTCCTCGACTGTTCTATATGTTTGAAATATTTGGCTGCTTTTTCTTTTGTTTTGGTGGTGGGATAGAGAATGGGGTGGGGACACTACGAGGTTTCCAATTTTAAAGGTGTAGTTTGAAATTTTTGACATAGAGCCTGATTTTTTACGCGGGCTGTTAGCCAATGGAGAGCGACATAGCTACATGGCGGCCATGTTACCTCACACAGCTGGCTCCTTGACCAACACTAATGTCAATTAACCATATCTGGCTCAAGTTTCAACCGATTTTCAAACGGTATGTTTTCTTATAAACATCAGAGATGAAGCTACGTTTCTATACAACTAGATGTGGCATATTGTGATTTTGGGACATTTAATGACTATACAGTCATCCACATCTGCATAATGAATGTTGGTGTTCCATTAAAACAAGTCATGAACTGCTATTTAGAAGGTCGAAAAGTTACGTTGTGAGTCTTTAAAGGCATATGCCACCCCTGGTTGAAATTTAGACCCCCCCCTTCAGTACCCTGAGTTGGACAAGTGGTCAAAAGTGTTTTCCAACCAACCCAATCATTCTCTGTATCTGCAGCATTATCTTTAGCTTAGCTGTTGGAATCTGGCAGATCCAACTAGCACCAATGTCTACATAACTCAAGATTTTTAACAGTAACACATTGAAATTCAGTGTTCAACAATCTCAGCTTTTAGCAATTTCACCAGCACATGGTTCCACTGGGGGTTGAACCCAGGACCTTCTGCGTGTAAAGCAGATGTGATGACCACTACACCATGGAACCTCTGGCTCCAGTGCAGTTTCAGCTCCACATCTGTCAACACAGATGAACTGAAGTCTTCTGGTTTCTGCAACCCTTTCCTCTCAGGTCCCTGGTTCAAGTCCCCAGCTGAGCCTCTGAGCCCTGAGCGTGGCCCTTAAAGACAGGGTGGATGATGTTTTCCAGGAGCATTTTTTACTATGTTGCTTGAAATCTTCTTCACACCCCAATTGTAGCCAAATTATTAAATGCTCTGACACAAAAATTTAGTCACCTGTGGAACAGACAGGACTGAAAAAACCCCATTCAATCATCTTGTAACAACTCGTGTTTATTGACTGAATGATGATATGTCTATCAAACTCAAAAGTTGTCGTCACCCCCTCCCCAAACACCGAGATTTACAAAGATAACCAATGTCATTTTGCCCATGGCAGTATCAGAGACTGTAAAAAGAGGGGGTAGATGCGTTTTCCAACCGACCCAGTCAATCTCTGAATCTGCCAGAACTTTCTTTAGCTTAGTTTATCTGTTGTAATCTGGCAGATCCAACTAGCACCATGTCGCAAAAGTGAACGAGCTAACTCAAGATTTTTTTTCAATTAGGTTTCACAGCCGATTTCACATCAAAGGAAGGACTAGGCGGCATTCAATAGAGGAACAATTTGCTGCGGAAGTACAGGCAAATCACAGGTGAAGCACCGCGGATAGTAGGAAAGGAAGCACGAATGCACAGCATCCAGTGGCAACCCTGTTTACGGAAGTTGCGGATGCTGCACATGCGTGCTGCCTTTGCTACTATCTATGGTGCTTCGCCTGCGATTGGCCTGTACTTCTGCGGCATATAGTTCTTAAATACAGCCTGGTCAGTCATTTGATGTGAAATCGGCTTCTTGTTTGTACTTGATCAGAATGTGCGGGTCACAAAATGTACCTGAAAAAAATCTTGAGTTAATTAGTTCACTTTCGCCAAGTGGTGCTAGTTGGAACCACCAGATTACAGCAACTAGCTAAGCTTAAGTCAGTGCTGGCAGATTCAGAGAATGACTGGGTCGGTTGGAAAATGCTTCTGCCCACTTGTCCAATTCAGGGGGACAGCTAAATTTCATCCAGGGGTGGCATATGCCTTTAAAACTTATAACATAGATTACTGGAGGTATCTTTCTGTGGTGAATCCAACCCCCAAAAGACATATTGTCATGCATTGAAATTAAGGCTTAAACAATCTCAGCCTTTACCAATAGGGGATTATCACGCTTACCGGAAGTTCCCGGCTTTTGGACACTTCCTCTTCCGGGCCATGTTAACGACAGCCGTTCCTGCTCTGTTATACTGTTTAAATCGGATAAACTACAAACATACTTAAGTTTTCATTCCAGACCGAAGTGATACTGGATCAAAAGCTGGATCAAAGCCATCGATTCGCCGCGTTGAATGGCCGAACTTTATAATAAAACACACGTTTGTTTGTCGCCGATGGGGCACAACACCGGCACTTCACAGCATGCTAGCATTAGACAGCTAGCGTTTACTGACGTGCTTAACATTGTGCGTCTTAAAACACACAAACATCTGAAAATCGGGTCTGTACTCTCCCCGTTTCCAGTGGAACAACTGGGGACTGCCAAGAAAGGAGACGCTTTCAGATGCTTGTGTGTTTTCAGCTGCACAACTTTAGCCACGTCATCAAGCTGGCTAATGCTTACAGGCTAACACGACTGTATAGTCTGCCGGCCACAAACAAACGTGTATCGTTTTATTATAAAGTTCGGTCCTCCACTGCGGCGAATCGGTCGTTTTGATCCACTTCTTCCTTAGCATCACTCAGTCTGGAATAAAAACTTGGCATTGGCGTTTATCCGATTTATAAACTTTAACAGAGTAGTAGCTGGTGGACTACTGTTTGCAGGTTAGCATTAGCCAGCTTGATGGCGTGCCTAACTTTGTGCGGCTGAAAACACACAAGCATCTGAAAGCGTCTCCTTTCTTGGCAGTCCTCAGTTGTTCCACTGGAAACGGGGGGGTACAGACCCGATTTTCAGATGTATGTGTGTTTTAAGACGCACAAAGTTAAGCACGTCGGTAAACGTTAGCTGGCTAATGCTAGCATGCCGGTGTTGTGCCCCACCGGCTGCAAACAAACATGCTACGTTGTTTTATTATAAAGTTCGGCCCTTCACTCTGGAGAATCGCTTTGATCCACTTCCTCCTTAGTATCACTTCAGTCTGGAATCCGTGAAAATTTCAGTAGGGTTGGCGTTTATTCACGTTATCTACGAAGTAAAGCAGGGAAATTGAACTGAACCGGAAGTGGGCCGTCTAACTGTTTAAAACTGGAAGTTCGGAACACGGAAGCGTGATAATCCCCTATTTCACCAGCACATGGTTCCACTGGGGATTGAACCCAGGACCTTCTGCGTGTAAAGCAGATGTGATGACCACTACACCATGAAACCTCTGGCTCCAGTACAGTTCAGCTCAACATCTTACAACACAGATGAACTGAAGTCTTCTGGTTTCTGCAATCCTTTCATCTCAGGTCCAAGGTTCAAGTCCCCAGCTGAGCCTCTCTGATCCCTGAGCATGGCCCTTAAAGACAGGGTGGATGTTGTTTTCTAGGAGCATTTTGTTACTATGTTGCTTAAATTCTTCTTCACACCCCAATTGCAGCCAAATTATTTCATGCTCTGACACAAAAATTTAGTCACCTGTGGAACAGACAAGACTGAAAAAACCCCATCCAATCATCTTGTAACAACTTGTGTTCATTGACTGAATGATGATATGTCTATCAAACTCAAAAGCTGTCGTCCCCCCCTCCCCAAACACCGAGATTTGCAAAGATAACCAACGTCATTTTGCCCATGGCAGTATCAGAGACTGTGAAAAGAGGGGGTAGAAGTGTTTTCCAACCGACCCAGTCAATCTCTGAATCTGCCAGAACTTTCTTTAGCTTAGCTTATCTGTTGTAATCTGGCAGATCCAACTAGCACCATGTCGCAAAAGTGAACGAGCTAACTTAAGATTTTTTTTCCAATTAAGTTTCACAGCCGATTTCACATCAAAGGAAGGACTAGGCGGCATTCAATAGAGGAACTATATGCTGCGGAAGTACAGGCAAATCACAGGTGAAGCACCGCGGATAGTAGCAAAGGAAGCACGAATGCACAGCATCCAGTGGCAACCCTGTTTACGGAAGTTGTGGATGCTGCACATGCGTGCTGCCATTACTACTATCTGTGGTGCTTCACCTGTGATTGGCCTGTACTTCCGTGGCATATAGTTCTTATATACAGCCTAGTCAGTCCTTTGATGTGAAATCAGCTTCTCGTTTTTACTCTATCAGAATGTGCGGGTCACAAAATGTACCTGGAAAAAAATCTTGAGTTAATTAGTTCACTTTTGCCAAGTGGTGCTAGTTGGAACCACCAGATTACAGCAGCTAGCTAAGCTTAAGTCAGTGCTGGCAGATTCAGAGAATGACTGGGTCGGTTGGAAAATGCTTCTGCCCACTTGTCCAGTTCAGGGGGACAGCTAAATTTCATCCAGGGGTGGCATATGCCTTTAAAACTTATAATACAGATTACTGGAGGTATCTTTCTGTGGTGAATCCAACCCCCAAAAGACATATTGTCACACATTGAAGTTGAATCTTCAACAACCTCAGCTTTTACCAATTTCACCAGCACATGGTTCCACTGGGGGTTGAACCCAGGACCTTCTGCGTGTAAAGCAGATGTGATGACCACTACACCATGAAACCTCTGGCTCAAGTACAGTTCAGCTCAACATCTTACAACACAGATGAACTGAATTCTTCCGGTTTCTGCAATCCTTTCTTCTCAGGTCCCAGGTTCAAGTCCCCAGCTGAGCCTCTCTGAGCCCAGAACGTGGCCCTTAAAGACAGGGTGGATGATGTTTTCCAGGAGCATTTTTTACTATGTTGCTTAAAATCGTCTTCACACCCCAATTGTAGCCAAATTATTAAATGCTCTGACACAAAAATTAATCACCTGTGGAACAGACAGGACTGAAAAAAACCCTATTCAATCATCTTGTAACGACTCATGTTTATTGACTGAATGATGATATGTCTATCAAACTCAAAAGCTGTCGTCACCCCCTCCCCAAACACCGAGATTTACAAAGATAACCGATGTCATTTTGCCCACGGCTGTATCACAGACTGTAAAAAGAGGGGACAAACCTTCAGCTCTGTGAGTTTTCGAACAGCTAAAAGTGAAGCCAATTGGGCATTCCCTTCGTCGCCATCTTTGCCACGTCACGTGTGTCGTCACTCCGGGAGAACCGAGCTAACTCGAAGCTAACAGGACTTAATGAAGATTAGCCCCAAAGCGGCGGGATAAATGTAAGGCATGTTTGGACTTGATGTAACTGTAGCTGGCTAAAAACCACCATTGTGCTACTCTGCTACAGCCTGAGGCCTTACTGAGAGCAAACAAGGAGCTAAGACACGCCCCTAATTATGTGTGATTTCAAAAGTAAACAGCATCTAAACGGATGAGTTATAAAAAAAAAAAATCACCCCTCTTACAGCTGACATGAAGGTAAACTTGACCTACTGTATTAAACCTAAAATGATTTTTTGAACCAGGCTGTAAACATGTTTGTTTCTGCTGTGAATTTGGACTTTTTAACATGGGAGTTTAGTGATGGGCCAAATAAAGCTTCTTGAAGCAATGAGGCTTTCTAGCCCATTGGTTTGGGAAAAGGCTCAGTACTCTGAGTTTCATTCATTCAAACTAGAGTAAATTTAGGTGAAGTCTACACTAGATGGACTCACATAAACATTTTCCAAATGGAAATGACGACTTTTCCCCTGGATTGGTAAGCTTGCTAATATGGCTAACGTTAGCTGCTCTTTAGTAAGTGTTGGACATGGTGCTGCTGCTGGTCACTGACTTATCGACAGCGAGCCTGGCTCCAGCAGCTGGAGTTATTTTTCTGCCGTTGCAACTACAACCTATGTGATGCTGCTGCTGATGCTGCCTTCATGTATTATCGTATTTATGGTAAACACCAAAGTCCAACATAAAAATTGCACTTGAACACACACTCATGTTGCAATTTCCATTGAAAAGCTGGAAAAATGTTGTGATGCCCGAGTTGCCCAGGTGAGGCAAACTTTGACCTTTCAACATGGCAGAGAGCAACAAAAATATTCTGAATAGGATGCATTACATTATGTTTTAAGTTCTCTGCTCCTGCTATTTGGTTGCTTTGTTGTCTGCATAGTTCTGTGACATACATAACTTTAATTTTAATGCCATTTAGACTTAGCTTTGTGTTTAAAAATATGGTTAATGTTTGGTTTACCTCCTCAGAGCAGATGCTAGCTAGCAGCTACCTGGCTAGTCAGTCAAAGATAGCCTCCAGTGATTCACTTCATTACGACAACAAATCACTTGAACACAACGCACTTAATTTCCACTTAACAAGTGGAAAAGATCATCTTTCCCATGCCTCATGAAGGCAGCATGTGCCCATATTCCATATCCAACCTTTATTTCATAATAAAGTCCTATTCCTATTTGAAGAGCAGCAAACATCCGCAGGGGTTGTTGATTGTAAATTTCTCCAAAAAACTTCTGCTCATTGAATATTTTCTCTTGTTTGGACCATTCTCTGGAAACCCTAGAGACGGTTTGTGAAAATCCCAGCAGTTTCTGAAATACTCAGACTAACCACATTCAAAGTCACTTACATGTAAATCCCCTTTCTTCCTCATTCTGATGCTCAGTTTGGCCCTCAGCAACTCATCTTCACCATGTCTGCATGACTGATGTGTTGAGCTGCCCCCATGCGATTGGCTGATTTGACATCTTTGTGGTAACAATGATGCAGCTTAATCTGAACTATGATGCACCCTGTCAGTCAGGTTGTGTTCTTGTGTGTAAAACTACTGGTGTTTTGGTGTTTATGTACATTTTTGACATTGTGTATTTCCATTTCCATCATTATTATTAAATAATCTTATTGGGATTATAATTTGTATCATTTCATTAAATAATCACATTATTATTTGTATTTCTTTCTCTTTGTTACTCTCATTGAGTGTTATGTGGCTGTGTGGGTTCTTGAATAATGACTAAAGTATACTTGTAGTTTGTGTTGTTAACCTACACAAAAAATTCCCTTAAAAAAAAAAAAAACAACACCTCACAACTTTAAAGTCTCAGCTGTGAAACTAATGCAGCGCATGTGGACAAACCTTCATATTTTCTGGTGAAACTGAGCTGGGGAAGTCCAAGAGGACAGAAGAAGAGCTGCTTTAAGAAGCAAACCCTTTCTGGGGGGTAGAATACATTCACTCCTCTAACTCTCAGCAGGAAAGGAAATAATGCAGATTAGAAATGCTGAACTTGTCCTTTACAATTCTAAATAGCAGCTTCTGATCAGACTGGAGCTGATCAGAGACTCCGTGTGACAGCAGAACAATGCAAACACACATGAGACATGGAGCTCCTGGTAGTTGTTTCCTGCCTGACCGCAGTAACGTACAGATGGCGACGTGTGAAAGAGCAGCAGCTTATCACCAGCAGCCAAACACAACTGAAACCCTGCTGCTGCAACCGAAGCAGCTCCAGGTATACAAGCTGGGGGGGAAGTACCTCCAACCAACCAAACAACACAGCCATCGCTCGCTGCGCTGTGGTCACTTTGATCTGCACTCATCTGAGCTTCGGTGGATGTGCAGGAGAAATGAGTCATTCCTTCTCTTTAATCTGACCTGATGAAGGGCTCACCAGTGATAATCTGGGATGATGTTTGCGTGAAACTGCAGCTACAGAGGTTGAGAGTTCAGGAATTGAGGATACTGACTGTTATCCCTCTAATTTTTCATCTGTCTGAGCAAAAACACAAACTCTCAGAGTATTCCTTCGACCACTGTGAGCTACATCAGATGTGCATTGTGGCCACGCATCGTTAAAAACCTGAAATCATAACAAGTGCATGGATTATTAAATTAATCAAAATGTAGCTGGGATAGGCCTCAGTGACCCCGCGACCCTGAATGAGACAAGCAGTATGGAAAATGAATGAAAATGAATTTCCCTTACATTACTTTTAGTAAACAGTTGTGCGCAAATGTTTACATACGCTGGCAGAATTTTTGATTTTCTTGGGCATTTTTCAGAGGGTGTAAATGAAAAGAAAAAAAATATATTTTCATTATCGGATTGAAAATTATTTCCAATCAAGGCCAATTGGATCAGCTGACATGTTTATGTGACACATTTTTGTTCTGATTGGCGTTCGACTGGATCAAAAAGCTCTACATAAACATAAATGTTAATTACTGAAACTCTTGTCTGTCCATCCATCTATTTCCTGCCACTTCTCTCTCAGGTCACATTTTCTGGCTCATCTGGGAGATCCTGACTCAGGATAACCTCATAGTAAGTTAGAAGCATTTACTTCTCTATAGCAGCTTTAGCTAGGCTACATGCTACGCTGCAAAAAAGCAGCACATCAGCATGAAGTGCTGTTAATGTTGTCACCTTTCATTCAGTAGGCTGCACTGCAATGGTAAGAAAAAATGATGTGTCAATTTTAATGTGCAGTCAGCCAGGTTCTGCTGTGTGCAGGGGACACAGAAGTAGTGCACGATGGCGCGCAGCTTAGAGGGAACGTTGGATACTAGCTGCTGAATCTCAACAGTCTGCAGTTGTTGTCTGGCTCTCCTCTTCATGATGATCCATGCATTCTCAGTAAGAGACAGATGTGGACTGCAGGCACCCCAGTCAAGCACACACACCCTTGGAAAGTCATGTAGAATTACGTCTGGCACCGTCCCGATGAATAACCCCAGACCAAAATCCCAACGTCAAACTCTGCATCAATGGTGGTTTCACAAAAATCATCACTGATAATGGCTACTGCAGCTTTCTCTGGAAACAGCCAGTGCCACATTCCAACAGGTTCCATGGTGTAGAGGTGATCACGTCTGCTTTACACGCAGAAGGTCCTGGGTTCAACCCCCAGTGGAACCACAGTTAGTAGTCTCATTGATTCCTTTGGTCCTTACAGAACAACATGCATGACTAATCCCACTTGCTGCTTCTCCTGAAGGCTCATTTATGTTCCGTTAAAGGGACATTATCGGTAATCACTCCCATCAACAAACTGAAGTGCTCCTCTAAGCTCTGAATTTGCCGGTTCGTATCATTCATTTCTACATCGAACGGGTCAGCTCGGTGGGGGCTACCATGTCGTGTTGCCATGTTTTTACGTTCAGTAGAAGCGTGACAGCAGGAAACCACAGAAACTCACCGGAGACACCAGAGCTGTCACCTCAGGTCGAAGTGATGCTTTTGAAACGTCACCGCGGTGCAGTGCAGAGGAACCAGCGTTACACTGATGCTGCCTTCACGTGCAGTTGGGCAGACGGCCGTTGGTAATAAGCCAGATGTGATTTTAATCACAGAAGCCGAGCGAAAGACGGTAAAACACGGATCAGGGAAAACAAAACAACATCTCCATGACAACATGAGATGTCTGCTGTCTGCCTGGTCTCACGTGAATGCAGCGTGAAAAGTACGAGCAAGCTGCTTAAGATATACAACTGCTACACAATGTCCCTTTGATGTACGTCACTGCCCTCGTACTTTCGCGTGTCCCTCATGCTGCCACCAGGCAGCCGTAGAGTTCAGCATTCACTTCTTAATGTTAATGTACATTATCATGATCACGTCTCAGGAAAGCCATAAAAAGAGGCGGCACATTCGATGGCGGGTGTCTGTGTGCCCATTAAAAAGACGGCAGCTTCTTCTTCTCTGTTCCTTTCGCGGGTTGTACAGCAGCTATACAGCTCAACGTGTTGCTGGAGTCTATCATGATGGTTGACACATCTAACCCTAAATTCATCATCATCCTCTCTGGTCAAACCACATCCCGTCCAGTAAAAGAGAAAAGATGCTTTATTTACTCAGGATCAGGTTTTAGTTGGTGTGTCTGAGAGGCAACAAAACACACGCATAAATCCCTGACTTCCATCATTATCAAATATTATTAGATAGATGGTTTGAGCTTCTTGGTGCTCCAATTGGGCTCCAAACTGAGAGGAAACATGCTGCTGAGCCTTCTGTGACAGCTCCAACAAACACACTCACACACATGCACACACACACACTGGCCCCTCAGGGTCCCCATATGGACCCAAAGGATGAACAATGTGAAAGTGTTTGAAAAGACGAGAGGAAAGAAATGTGGAGACAGAAGAGTTAACCCAGCTGTATTCTGAGATTGTGGTACAGTGTTGTACCACATAGGTGCTGTAGGTTCTATGGTGTAGTGGTCATCACGTCTGCTTTACACGCAGAAGGTCCTGGGTTCGACCCCCAGTGGAACCACACGATAATGGTTGTGGAGTCTTCTTTAATACTGATAACACCACGTTTAGATGGAAAGGAGGTTGGTCTGCATTGTGTGCCCAAGGACATAAACCACGGGTGTCCAGCTCAGGTTTTCCACATTCCCTGCTCCAAATTAATGGTTCATTGTGCAGAACTTCATAGGTTGTTAGCTTTGTTTAATTTGATTTAGGTGTGTTGAACCTGCAGGACAGTGGCCCACTTTGGACACCCCTGAGACAAACTATCACATGTTGCGTTCTTCATCATTTCATGGATGGTCTGGTTGTGTGTCTTCAAAGTGGTCTAAAGCAAAAGTTCTCCAGTTTTCTGAATATCTTTTTAAAGTTTTTGGACATTGGCTGACAAGAAAAACATTTTTGTCTTCACAATTTTGGGTCAATTCTGAGAGGGAAAATATCTTTTAAACTATTTCATAGCATTGACAAAAATTGCTGCTGATAATTACAGAAAACACCGCACATTTATGTGAGTGCGCACACACACATGCACACAACTCCCAATGGTAAAAGATTTATAAAGAAAGAAGAGATTCGTCTGCTCTGACTGGGTTTTGACCACCTGATGTTTCCAGGTGTTGTGACAACATTTGTCCCAGATACGGTTTTTGCTTTCATCATCTGTTTGTGCCGGTGGGCACATGCTGCAAGTGTGAGTGTGTTACATCACAGAGACGTTATGTAACACTGACATCTGCTGGGAACAGAGTGGGTGTTGGTGTTTGGGCTGCAGCCGCACTGATGCTTCCAAGTGTGTGTTTATCTGTCTGTTTACACATTTGTTTGCATATTTGTTTGGTGCTGTCTGGACTCGCTCAGTCAGACGACACAGCGCTTCAACGTTACTTCACAGAGAAATCAGCAGCAAGTAAACAACCACATATCTGTAAGTAAACAATATCCTCACATTAAAAAAGCATTTAATAATCAAAATTGAGAAATATACATGGACCTAAAGGAGACGCATATTGTGCAAAAGGTAAACGTAAATCTGGATTTGCAACGAGAAAAGAGAGAAAATAGCATTTTCTCAGGAAAATACCGACTATTTTTCACATACTTACAGCAATAATTGACCAACAAATCAGAAAACAACACATATTTTCAGGAAAAGGAAAATATAAACCAGTCGACAAATTGTGGCCAAAATTGGGTTAATTATGGCTTTGTCACAGCGCTGGTGTATGTTATGAGGGCCAAGAGCCAGCTTTGGTCCTAAGAAAATGCAGATTCAAGCCTTGTGTGGTGGCTGTGTGGCGGAGTTTAACCTCAACACAACAGCAGTGGGAAAAAACTGACCTTCACTGAGGTACATGTCTGTGAAAAAAGTCCTATTTGTCCCCCCTTGTCCTGGTAAACACTCCTGCCTGCACTTATTAAAATGTTTCCATACCTGCACCTGAAAATCAAAGTACAAATCCCTGCTACCACCTGCTGACCTCTTGCTTAAAGGCATATTCCACCTCTGGGTGAAATTGAACCTCCCCCTGCAGTCCCCTGAGTTGGACAAGTGGGCAGAAGCATTTTCTAACCGACCCAGTCATTCTCTGAATCTGGCAGCACTGACTTTAGCTTAGCCTAGCATAGTTGCTGTAATCTGGTGGTTCCAACTAGCACCGCTTGGCGAAAGTGAACTAATTAACTCGAGATTTTTTCCAATTACATTTCATGACCGGCACATTCTGATTGGCTACAAATGAGAAGCCGATTTCACATCAAAGGACTGACTAGGTGGCATTCAATAGGGGAACTATATGCAGCGGAAGTACAGGCCAATCACAAGGAAGCACCGTGGATAGTAGCAAGGCAGCATGGATGCTAGCATCCAGTGGCAACCCTGTTTACGGAAGTTGGGGGTGCTGCGCATGCGTGCTGTCTTTCAGACTATTCGTGGTGCTTCACCTGTGATTGGCCTGTACTTCCACAGCATATAGTTCCTCTATTGAATGCCACCTAATCAGTTCTGTGATGTGAAATCAGCTTCTCATTTGTCGGGTAGACTGAGTACAGTTTTAGCTCCTCTCATTTCCACGCAAAAATTTGGACAGAAGAAATGTTTTTGCAAAATGCATCCTCTATTTGTGCACTAAAAAATAACTGAGAAACAATATCCATAAGTTATTAATAATTTTCACAATTAATCAAAAACAAGAGGTGATTTTTGTCTTAACTGTACCCATAGAATAAAAATACTAAGTACCTGAGTACAGTTGAGACACCATTGAAATGGCTGGAGAGCTGATACTGCTAATGTAATGAACTATTAAAAACTTCAGTTGCAACTGTTTTACACTTTATTAAGTTTTCATTTTGATTTAATTCAACAATAGCATCGGCAAACTTTTTTAGAAAAATTAAAAACAACAAATTATTTAATGGATACTGCCAACAGTTCAAATTTAAACACAATAACAGTGAAATAATAACAGAATGACAAGTCAGAGTAGCAGACTGTTAAAATGTAAAAAAAAAACTACCTTTGATTTGTTCTCACTTTGCCTAATTATGACTTAAATCTTAACATACTGTATGTCTGCGCTGCTGAACATAATGCAAAGCAATAGAGTTCTGCATGACCACTTCGCACATTTCACTGAATTATGTGAAGACCTGACATGCTATGATGTCATGGAATATATCAGTTTTTAGTGCACAAAACAATGTTTGCAGATATAGAAATTAACTTTAAAAGTAACATAAAGGGAGGAAGATATTCATTGTGAATGCAACATGATAAAAATCAATATCTTCACCGCGGAGCTTCACACAAAGCTGAATTTTCCACGCTCAAAAAGGATGCTAATACACATGCGCACACCAAAAATCACAGCAAAAGCTTGCTGCATGCACAAGTGATTGGCATGTCTCAACTGTACTCATGTCTTTACTGTACTCATTCTACCCTACTTGATGAGAATGTGCAGGTCACGAAACGTAATTGGAAAAAATCTCGAGTTAGTTTGTCCACTTTCACCAAGTGGTGCTAGTTGGATCCTTCAGATTACAGAAGCTACACTAAACTAAGCCAGATTCAGAGAATGACTGGGTCGGTTAGAAAATGCTTCTGCCCACTTGTTCAGCCCAGGGGACTGTGGGGGAGGCTCAATTTCACCCAGGGGTGGCATATGCCTTTAAAGAGGGGGAGGGTCCTTCCTTGATCTGTATTTCAGAACTTGTTCATAATTTCCCTCCACATTCATGGTCACTAAAGATTAACCCTGTCAATCCAACATCTGAACAGCACCAATGACTTCAAGGCATCCCTTTGTTTCCTCTTGCTGTTTTACTCTGAGAGGAGATAGTTGAACCTGACCCACCTGGTTGTCTAATGTCTGGCAGATTTTCACAGCTGCATCAACGGTAGGAATGTCAGCGAATATTCTGAATTTGAATATGAATAAAAACCCAAGATTCAGATGTGAAAATTAATATTGGAATATTAAATAAACAGAGGGAAAAATAGCCGATTACATGACCTACATTTGCTACACTGGTTTGATTATAGGCCTGATGTTTCAAGATGTTCCATGTTTATTACATCTTGCTCGTAGCTTTTAATGTTCGTTTGCTTAATTTTAATATATTGGGACCTTTAATTGCTTGCACAAGTTAGAGAGATGCGGGGGACGGGGTAACTGCAGCAAGTTCAATTTGTAATGTCCTGGGCATTGTTAAAGATGTTAATATTGAAGTAAACATAAAAGAATACCTATACAAGTAGTTATGTCTTGTATTCCTGTTGGTATAATGCTCAAATGGATATTCAAATACATTTGAATTATGTGTCAATTTTAGAGCAGATATTCAAACATCAATTTTGACATCCCTAATCAGCAGCAAACTTCAGGTAAAACTAAAAAATGCTATCATAAAATCGATGCAAATAACATCTAACTGAAATAGGCTTCTGTTGTTTAACAAATACTTTTCATCTTTCAACTTGACTTGGCAGTGACATGAGCCTGACTGACAGCACAGTGAGACGGATCAGCTAACACGTGTTGACAGGTCCACTAAAACAGCACTTAGGCTTCAAATGAACCATCTCTAGGTAAATATGTGCCGGTTTGAACTGTGAACCTGCCAACTTTATCCCTCAGCACGAGCTGAACAAGAAACACAAGAGAGATGATGCTTACGACAGAAAAGTTGATCAGCCGCTTGTGTTTCGGGGAACAATAGGAATCAGAGGAGGCAGCTACAGATACAGAGAGGACCAGAGAATGACTAAAAATGACTACAGAGGACCAGAGAGCGACTAGAGAGGACTAGAGATGACAAGAGGATAGGGCTGGGCGATATATCAATATGAAAAATATATCGATATATTTTCAAATGAGATATGGAATTGGACCATATCGCCCATATCGAGATATAGAGTTTAATGTGTGTTTGTTTTGTCTTTGTATATAAATGCTGACCTTACTAGGGTTTGTTACATTTAATTCTGTGTAATGTTCCTTACTTGCATCTGCGAGTATTATTACATACAGTATTATACAGTATTTCTGTTTACATTTTATCATTCTTTGAACAGCTGAGCATTTTTTCATCCGGACTGTTTAAATTACACTATTTTGTAATGTCATATTTGGCTCCGACTGGACCAAAATATTTGCTCTCACTTTGTGATAAAAATATTGAGATATATATCGTGTATCGATATTCAGCCTAAATATATCGAGATATGACTTTTGGTCCATATCGCCCAGCCCTACAAGAGGATCAGAAAGCAACTGGAAGGTATCAGAGAGGACCAGAAAGGACAAAAGAGTGACCAAAAATGACTTGAGAGGACCAGAGAGCAACTAGAAAGGACTAGAGATGACAAGAGAGATCAGAAAGCAACTAGAAAGGCCCAGAGAGTGACTAGAAAGAACTAGAGAGGACCAAAGAGAGACTAAAAATGACTAGAGAGGATTAGAGAGCAACTAGAAGGACCAGAGAGCGACTAGAGAGGACCAGAGAGGACCAGAGAGGACCAGAGAGGACCAGAGAGTGACTAGAGATCACCAGAGATCACCAGAGAGAACCAGAGAGGACCAGAGAGTGACTAGAGAGGACCAGAGATCACCAGAGAGAACCAGAGAGGACCAGAGAGCGACTAGAGAGGACCAGAGAGGACCAGAGAGGACCAGAGAGTGACTAGAGATCACCAGAGATCACCAGAGAGAACCAGAGAGGACCAGAGAGTGACTAGAGAGGACCAGAGATCACCAGAGATCACCAGAGAGAACTAGAGAGGACCAGAGAGTGACTAGAGAGGACCAGAGATCACCAGAGAGAACCAGAGAGGACCAGAGAGCGACTAGAGAGGACCAGAGAGGACCAGAGAGGACCAGAGAGTGACTAGAGATCACCAGAGATCACCAGAGAGAACCAGAGAGGACCAGAGAGTGACTAGAGAGGACCAGAGATCACCAGAGATCACCAGAGAGAACTAGAGAGGACCAGAGAGTGACTAGAGAGGACCAGAGATCACCAGAGAGAACCAGAGAGGACCAGAGAGCGACTAGAGAGGACCAGAGAGCGACCAGAGAGGACCAGAGAGTGACTAGAGATGACCAGAGATGACCAGAGAGTGACCAGAGAGCACCAGGGAGCGACTAGAGATGACCAGAGATGACCAGAGAGGATCGGAGACGACCAGAGAGGACCAGAGAGTGACTAGAGATGACCAGAGATGACCAGAGAGAACCAGAGAGGACCAGAGAGCACCAGAGAGTGACTAGAGAGTGACTAGAGAGGACCAGAGAGGACCAGAGAGGACCAGAGAGCACCAGAGAGTGACCAGAGAGTGACTAGAGAGGACCAGAGAGGACCAGAGAGAACCAGAGAGTGACTAGAGAGGACCAGAGAGGACTAGAGAGGACCAGAGAGTGACTAGAGAGGACCAGAGAATCAGAGAGGACTAGAGAGGACCAGAGAGTGACTAGATCTTTAGGGCGTGTGCAAAACTATGCAAAAACATTTGTTTCTTAACTACAAACTCTACAAATTTAGCAAGAAAAAGGCAAATAATTCCTCATACTTAACAATATATGACAGATTTCATAGGCGACTTTCCAAACTCAGGTCCCCTTAAAAAAACAAACGACACAATGACAGAATAAAAAACAAATGGACAATGCCGTAAACACTGATTCATGAGTGGTGAGTCAGGCTGCACAGGTGTATGATGAGATGAGTTGAAAATGGGGAGGGATGTTGTTCTACAAATGTCCTGTTCCAGTCAGGGAATGAGAAAGCGAAGCAGAATCATGCAGTTTGTTGTAGACATTTTCCACGATCATTATCCACAGCAATCTGATCCTCTCCTGTTCTACTCACCTGCTGATGGACAGTTCTCTGGTTGTTTTTTTAGCTCGTCATCGTAACCTCATTAATCTGAATGTGAACAGGTGTCTGTTACCTGGTTTGATATCTGGCTGATGTAAAAATGCAGTAATTCTGTTTTTTGGCTTCTCATTATCTCTGTTTGCTTCAACTTGTCAAGAAACAACCAGCCACTTGTCATTTGTGACCTTGACTATGTAAATAAAACTGCTTTGAATTATTTTGACTTGCCAATTCATCTCGATGGAGGATTGTAGTCAAAAATGCAAAAAAGCTTCCATATTCATTTTGCATGTGAGAGATGGACGTCAGTCTTTTCAGCAGCTTAAATTCTGCAGCCACAGTCTGAGGAAGCGAAACGGAGACGGTGTAAGGATGGAGAAAGTTCTCCTGGTGGCCATCGCTGCATCAGGCAAGTGGTTTGCAGTTTCTGTTGATTTCTGATTTCAGGTGATGTGAGTTTACAGTAGAATGAATAAGTGACAGAGAAGCAGAGGTTGTGTTTAATGATGAACATGCTTTTCAGAGTTGAACGTTTGGATTTTAGGTTCAGTTCCAACCCGTGTACTCGTGTGTCATTGCAGCGGTTTGTGGCGTCTCCTCGCTCACGGACCGTCAATACCATTTTATTTATGAAAAGAAGAATTGGACCGAAGCTCTGAGGTACTGCAGAGGAACGTACACAGACCTGGCCACCGTGGACAGCATGGAGGTCGTGGAGATCCTGAACAGCATGGCAGATTTGAGGAAAATGAAAAGCACAGGCGGCTATGTAAGTTTATTTTTCTAATATCGCGTCTGGTTTTTGTTTATTTTGGATTGAAAGAATCAGATAATTAAAGCTTATTGCAGAGACGGAGAGCCGTTTATGAATTTAACAATTTGTCAAAATATCATTTTTTGCCCAAACAGTTTTAACATGAACTATTTTTTCTACAGGAGTGAGACATCAGACAAAAGGGAAAAAAAGAATAGGGTTTTGTTTTTTGTTTTTTAATCTATCAAGTTTTTTAAGGCTTTTTTTTTCTTCCTATTTATAATCTCACAACCTCAGGTTGATCGAGTGAGAGGTTGAACTAAGAGATCTCTGTGTATAAAGCATAGGTGGTGGCTTTCAATCCATTTTGGGGGGTGCTGAACTCTAAACTAAATCCCAGCACCCCTAAGATTTGAGAAATCGTATATATGTATATATATATATATATATATATATACATACATGTGTGTGTGTGTGTACACACCAGCCATTTTATTAGGTACACCTGTCCAACTGCTTGTTTACGCAAATTTTTAGTCAGCCAATCACATGGCAGCAACTCAGTGCATTTATGCATGTGGACATGGTTAAGATGATCTGCTGCAGTTCAAAGCAGCATCAGAACGGGGAAGAAAGGTGATTTAAGTGACTTTGAACGTGGCATGGTTGTTGGTCTGAGTTTTTCAGAAACTGCTGATCTACTGGGATTTTCCTGCACAACCATCTTTAGGGTTTACAGAGAATGGTCCCAAAAAGGGAAAATATCCAGTGAGCAGCAGTTCTGTGGGTGCAAATGCCTTGTTGATGCCAGAGGTCAGAGGAGAATGGCCAGACTGGTTCCAGCTGATAGAAAGGCAACAGGAACTCAAACAACCACTTGTTACAACTGAAGTATGCAGAAGAGCATCTCTGAATGCACAACACATCCAACCTGGAAGCAGATGGGCAGATGCGGGTAGGGCTGGACGATATAGAAAAAAAGATTATCGATAAAAAAAATCTGTATTGATTGATATCGATATTTATCAAACAAAAAAAAAAAAGCCGTTATCAAATTAAAAGCCATTTTAGGTGCATCCCTGGCCATTTAAAGGGAAAGCTCGTTTTTTTCAACCGGGACCCATTTTCTAGCATGAAATACATTCATTTCCTCACCCAGACAGTTTTGGTGTATCTTGAATTCCTTCAGAAGATATTTAGATCCACTCCAGATCAGTGTATGTCGAATATAATGGAAGTGATGAGGCAACCTTGCACAGCCTCTAAATAAGGTATTATCTGCCACAAACTCCTTCATTTCACCAATGTTTTGTTAAGAAACATTAGTCAGACCCCCTGTGAGCTCAAAGAGGCTTTTTGTGGTGATTTGTCCTTATATTGGACATACGCTGATCTGGATTGGATCTAAATATCTCCTGAAGGAATTCAAGTTGCACCAAAACTGTCTGGGTGAGTAAATGAATGTATTTCATGCTAGAAAATAGGTCCAGATTGAAAGAAACTGAACTTCCCCTTTAAGCTTTTGCTGAATGACCTACTTATAATAACGATCACACGAACACTGAATTCCAATTCAGCCTTTGCCTGGGTCTGCGTTTGTGATTGGTTTGGCGGAAGTAGTGACTGTAGTATCATGATACCTGATAGTCTACAGCGGAAAACTGCACTGTAAATTGTAATATTGGTTTAAATAGAATCTATCTAGTAGGCAGAACTTAATTTTAACTTAGTTGTTAGTAATACTTATTCTAAATAAGTTGTAAGAACTTTGAAGGGCAACATGTTAGATAACTTAATTTACTTAAGTTGAAACAGCTTAATTAAAATGAGTTAGGGATGGTGAGGGAGCAGGTTTCACTTCTTTTAACAATAAATTGGAGCTAATTCACAAATGAGGGATTTATAAATGATGTTGGTAGTGTCATGTGACTGCTCTCAACTTGTTTGTTTATTCCTGTATCTAACAGCTACTATCCAGCAGCTGCTGCACACGCGACAGAGATGTATGTGGTCTGACAATAGTTGTAGCAAAAACCCACCAACACTCAATTCTTGCCACATTGTAAGAACAGTAATGAGTTCATCATTTATTATATGTAAGATGAACTTTAAAGCATCATGTTGGTAAAAATTAAAATTAAAATAGTGTGAAACATCTCATCTACTTTCTGTGAAATTAATCACATAAAGTTTCTTACCCAGCATCATTCACTTACAGTTTAATCAAATTTATTAAGTTCAGAAAAAGTTCTACAAACTTAAACCATTTTAGTTTATTCTACTTAATCACTCCTATTCCAGTTTACTTAATTTCTTTGAGGCAGAGAGTTTGCATATTTTTTTTTAAGTAAAGCCAACTTATTAGAATTTACAGTGTGTGTTTCTATATTGAACTTTTATTGACCCTTATATTTTTCTATTGAAAAAACCTCTATCAATCGATAAATATCAATATTGAATTATCGTCCAGCCCTAGATGCGGGCATTAAAAAGTTCAGCCTTTTTCTGCCAGAAGTGGTGCAGTAATAGTGCACTATTACTGCACTATCACTGGCTGAACGATTTGTCCCGCGAATACGTCATCACACACGGTGTCCAAACTTGGCATGTGGAAACGTCCTTGTTCTGGACGTTCATTCATGCTCTGAAATCGTTTCCCCTGGGCACACAGGCGTTTCTCTGTGCGATTGAATTAGCAGACAAGTCGCTGGTAAGTCACTGGTAAGTGGCTGGTAAGTGGCTGGCAGTCGGCAGAAAGGGGAACTTTTTCATGCCTGCATCTGTACAGCAGCAGAAGACCACAGGTGCCACTCCTGTCATACATAGTGGGTGCAACATCTACTGGCGAGAAGGAAGTAAACTTGTAGCTATCACCTTTAAATACATCAAGGTTTCATGATTTGTTTCATGGTGCACCAAATGTTTTTTATTGGTGAACCGTCTGGAGGCTGCGGTGGTCGCTGCACTCATTTTTCTGAAAATGTTTCACAATATTTAGAAGTAGTTTATCAAAGATTGACCCTGCCACTCTGAAGTGGCCCTTTTCTACCGTCATGTCACTGACCTGTATGCTAATTAACCTCATCAGCAGTCAAATGCTCCTGGAGTTGCTTCTGATTTAAACCAACTACTTTTCCAGCTTTTTCTTGCTCCTGTTCCAACTTTTTACAGATGTTTTGCTGCCATAATGAGCCCTCATTTTTTAAAGAAATGGAAAATGCTTCATATCTGATATGGTATTTATGTTCTATTAGGAATAAAATCATAATATATGTAAATCATTGAATTCTGTTTTATATAAATTCTACAGAACATCCATAATTTTAGGAAATTGTTTGTAGATTAAACAGTAAAAGTGGATGCTTACAATGAAGCAGAAATCTGCTGGTTTCAGAGAGCCTGGATCGGATTGTCCAATGACGTGAACAGCTGGAGGTGGTCGATGTCAGACAGGCAGATTTCAGAGACAAACTTCACAAACTGGGACGCTGGTAAACCAAACAACCAGCAAAATAAGGAAGAATGTGTGCACATGCAACACACAGGAAGATGGAACGATAGGTCGTGTGTAACCACATATCCTTCAATCTGCTCTGAGGTCAAAGGTGAGGGAGGATTGCTGCTAAATGCAGACTCGTCTTCTGCCTTCCTGCTTCTTTTTGTACTTTTTAACAACTGTTGCTTTAAGGTGAAAACAATTTGCTGCTGTTTATTTTCAGGTCATAACTTGTGACGTTCGTCTACATCAGCATATCCATGAACTGGGCCGAGGCTCAGGGCAACTGCAGGAAACATTACACAGACCTGGCCACTGTAGGCAGCATGGCAGAGAACTGGAAGATACAGGCGCTAATACCCGACAAATTTTATGCTTGGATTGGCCTTTTCAGAGACTCCTGGAAGTGGATGGATGGAAGGAACTTCTCGTTTACCTACTGGAAACAGTTAGAACCAAATAATGGGCAAGAGCTTTGTGTATCTGCAAACTTTGAAGACCATGGAAAATGGGAGGATGTTGTCTGCGACGCACAACAAGCGTTTATATGTTACAAAGGTGAGCTATGATTCAGCGTAACTTTAAGTTTGGCTTTTAGTTTTACTGTGTAGATACAGAGGAGCTGGTTATAACCCCTGAACTTGAAATGAACATCACTCACAGCAAAAACAATCGAACCAAGTCTTACAATCTCATATTCAGCCAAAGTTCTTAAGATCTTGTTCTAAGAGATAAACAAGAGCAGAATGTACGAGATCACGGTGTCAGATTCATGTCTTTTATTTCCTACTTAGTCACTCAATCTTACTTGCATATCAAGTTAAACAGTCTCATTGGGTCGCTGTTTGAGATCACATTTGATCTTTCACACCTAATTTTAGCTGTAAAAACTTGTTTCAAGACCTCCATGTACCAATTCACACACACTACACCGATAATGAGGGAAAAATAGCTGGTAAGATCTCCTGAAATGAGAAAAAATGCTGGGATTACAGACTATCGTATCGAACCTCCTATCAAAGTATAGCTCTGGATGTTTTGTGAAGTGAAAGGCATTAATATCTGATGGTAAACCAGGGCGCAATCGGCCGATGGCAGCTTTCATTTTCAGTCCTGTGAACATCTGCTCTGACTGAGGAAAGTTTAGACACACTCCCTTCACAGAAAAGGCTGAATTCACAATATTAATTCAAATAACTACAAACTAAAGAGAGTAATAATGAAAACAAATTCACTAAAATACATTTTATTAAAATAAAACATTGATTTTGAATTGTGGTTTTAAAAAATATTTTTAAAAACACACACAAAACTGTCCCAGACAAATTAGAGCACCTTGCTCATGAACAGTGGACCAACATACATGTCAACAGGTGCAGACGTCTGATTGGACGTTACAGAAAACACCTGATTGTCTCAAATTGTTGCAATAAAATTTCAGCTCAGAAGCCCCATTTTGCTCGTTTACTTGTTTTATTTTTTGTTCGTTTGTTATCTCCACCAAGGAGGTAATATTTTCGGTAGCGTTGGTTTTGTCCATCTGTCTGCCTGTCAGGAACTTTACTGAAAAAGTCCTGGACAGATTGACCTGAAATCTTCACCAGCCTTGTCTCAGCTTAAAGGGGCTTGAGGCAAGATTAAGAAACGAAACTCGCAACTGGCGCTTCAGGTAACTGCAGCCACGAGCCAAGCCGTCACGGGAGCACAAACTGAAGCTATAATGTTGTTTACTACGCTTTTTCTTCGTAGTTCCACTTTTTAGTGTCTTTCAGTTGATCTGGATCGTTTGCTGACGGCAGAAGAATCCATAACTATCGCTTACAGTGTTTGAATTTAACGCGACCGTCTTCTTCCTGCATCAAAACTGCGGATGTAGCGTCATTTGACGTCACGTCCGCAGGGTAGCACGGGAAATTCGGACACTGAATTGCAGCGCATTTTGCAGCACACAGCCTGTTCAAGGCAACGGAGAGAAACGTGGGTGAAAACGTTATTTTTGGTATTTAGCGCTTCATCACCCATGAGTATTAAAAAAAAATGGACATGCATGTTTGTTTGTTTTTTTTATTCCTGCCTCTAGTCCCTTTAAGGATGAATCCATTAAATTTTGGTGGCGATCCGGATCACCTTTTGGATCCGGGAATGTTTTGAAGGATTCTTTATCATTGTGAAGTCGGCCATGTTGGGTTGAAGGTTGTTGATGACATGTGAGTGCCCCCTTGTGGCAGAAGTGTGCAGCTGCGCTACTGAGCACATGATGTCAGGATGTAGAAATGAAACTTCTGAGCAGCAGTGAGCACGAGGAGAGAAGACTGTTGGACAGACTTCTAGCAGGTGAATATGGTGAACTGTAAAGAACTGGAAGTAACTAGTTGTATTTCTGCCTGAACAGGATGTTTATTTAGCCTTTAATAATAATAATGGATTAGATTTATATCTCACTTTTTTTCCTATCCAGGAACTCAAAGTGCTCACAGTAGGTCCATTATTCATTCACTCCTCATTCATACTTGGTGATGGTAAGCTATGTATGTAGCCACAGCTGCCCTGGGGTAGACTGATGGAAGCGTGGCTGCCATTTCGCGCCTACGGCCCCTCCGACCACCACAGGAACATTCACACACATTCATACAGGGCAAGGGGGGTTAAGTGTCTTGCCCAAGGACACAACGACATATGGCTGGGGGATCGGGATTCGAGCCGCCGCTCCTTCCCCATTGCCCGACCTGCTCTACCACCTGAGCCACTGTCGCCCCCAAAGATTAATATTATTATTATATTATATTATTAATATTATTGAGCTGATTTGCTTATTCAGAAGTGTTCCTCCATTCACCATGTGCCTTTTTATGCTATTAAGCTAGCTGATGTTACATGTCAGTTACTGTAACTGTTAGCCTTGAACACATATGCATGTTTAGTCCTAACTGGAAGGGATTTATTAGTAATAATTAGTACCTTGAATGTGTTTATTTGCAGAACAAATGTTCCTCATGGCTTCTTTGTATTTCTGTGTTTATAGACCACACTCACTTCCATCCAGCATTCACCTTAACTAGCCTGGAATTCCTCACCTCACCTGTCGTTTGTTGCATTACTGTGCTGTTGTGATTAAGAGTGACCAGTAAAGACAGTTAACTGTACAAGCGAGTCCTGATCTGACCAACACCCCATGGTGAACATCAAACCTCCTTATCAGCGCCTAAACAGTCTTACATCAACATCACCCTAGCAGGCCGAAGTTTGGGAATTGTTCCATATAACTTCAAAGAAATGGCCCGAGTGTTTGGTTAAAAAAATTACAAGAAAGGATCTCAATGAGTTCTATAATGTTTCGAAAACTGATCCAGACCCAGAGAAAATTGAGGATACAGTGATCCAGAACACCCAAAAATAAGGGAGTCCAGCTGCTTGGCGGAGGTCTGCGCTCTCCGGGTGCTTTTCTAGTTTTTAATATTTCTGTTGAACCACAATTCAAAACCAATGTCATGATTTGGTCAAAATTTTTATTATTATTTTGTCGAATTCAGCTTATTTCAATGACAGCTGATTTTTTCTGTCTTTAATGATAATTTGTCTAAACAGAAGAGCTACTGAAGAAAAGGAAAATTCTGAGAAAAAAGTCAGAATTAAGACTTTAATCTCAGAATTCGGACTTTCTCCAAAATTGAAAAAAAAAAGAAAGAAAAAAAAATCTCCCGAAAAAAAAAAGGTTCTGGAAAAAAGTCAGACTTCTGACTTTTTTATCAGAATTTTGTTTTTTCAGTGGCCTTTATCGTCTACCGTACAAAAAACTTTTGGCCCGTACTGTACGTGCTTTAAAAAAGGAAATCATGTACCTGAACAATCCCATTTCTTTTTCAAAGATCAAGCTGCTCCTTCAAAGCAAACAGTGATGAGAGTGAAGCTGAGGAGAACCTCTTCTCTGAATCTGAATAAATCGAATGTGCTTGAAAAGCTTCTGAAGAAGGTAAAACATGTTTGTTTTTAGACAAATGAGTTTCAACTTTAAAAAGAAAAACACTATATGCATAAATTAAGTAATGATTTTCTTTTCCTCTGATAATTGAGCCTTAAAATGCTAATCATAAGCATTCTATAACCAGATACTGTTTTTAATCTAATCCTCCTTTCAGCTACCATACAGACCTGGAAAGTTTCAGACCTTCCAAAATGCCAAATACTTACAGCTACTCACTAATCAGTCTGCTTGACCCTGATCAAGCGTCATGATAAGAATCTCCTCTTTAATTCCTTCCCTTAAATAATATACAAAGATGTACATGTTCACACATGAGACAGAAATGGATGTAGCTGAGAAAAACTTTCATGAAGGACTCTTTCTGACTGATAGTGATAAATACTGTTTCGTTTCTCAGTTCAAACAGAAGCTGAAGGACAACGGAGTGGAGGGAGATGTCAAACTGAGCTGGAGGAAGCAGTCAGATGGAAAGATCTTCAACAAGGACGAGTTTTAAACATGAAGAATTTTCTAAAAAAAAAAAATTTATTCTTCAAAATTCAAAAAACAATCTTGTTTTCCTGAAGAAATGTGTGTGATTATATTGCTTGTATTCATTCATTAGATTTTTTTAACGAGGTGATGCTCAAACAGATGAAATTAGCCGATATGTGCAAGAAAGATGAGAGAGGTTTGTATTTTCACATTTAAGACCAAAGCTCAGGAACAAACAACTGAGCTGTGTGATGGCATCTATCCTTATATCTATACCGTATCTATATCTATCTTATATCTATCCTGTCCTTTTCATTTATTTATTCATTTAACATTGTTTATTGTTCATGTGTGTTTCATACATTATACAGAAAATAAATGTAATTTTTGACATGAACATGAAGATTTTGATGGTGGTGACTCATATGTTATGGAACTGTGAGTTTGGAGGTTTGAATGTGTTCGCAGCCTGTGTTTTAGTAATACTTGGACATATAAATGGACTCCAGCCAAATGTTAAAATAGAAAAATGGTTTGATTCTGACTTTTTAGAATTAAAGGAAAAGTACACCCACAGAATGATGTGCGTTCATCTTCTACTCACCCTCATGCTGAGCAAGACTCTGGAGCACTTTTTTAATATCTCAAATGCAGCCGGAGATCTGACAGGTTTTCATTTTCCCCCAACTTTCATATAATGGAGTTCACAAGTGACTGAACGAAAAAGGTCCATAAAAGTCCACAAAAACTTTCAAGTATTCCTCCATACTGCTCATCCAATGTAATCCAAGTGTCCTGAGTGGGTAGCGTCCAGAATTTACTTCAAACGACATCATTTAGTAGATTTTAATAGCTTAAACAGTACATATAACCGCCGGAAAGCGCATCCATGAGAGTTCATGACACTATGGAAGCTGTGGCGTTTAGCGACTACTCTGCCAATGACGCAAGCGTAGAAGAGGAAATTCGCTGTTTACATTGTGCTAAGAGCAAACGAGCTGCAGGCAAACACAAGAGTGGTTGGATATTGATTTAAAACAAAAAAGAAAGAAAAAGAGAACGTGCGATCTCGTCTGCTGTACAGTAGTGTCGTACAGAAGCATGCGGCTACATGTAGTACTGTTTAAGCTATAAACTACACTAAATGATGTTGTTTCTAGTAAATTATGGACGCTATCCACTCAGGACGCTTGGGGGGAATTCCAATTCCTGTCTTAACCCTCAATCTCAATCTCCCTCGAAGTGCAAGTGCTGTCCCGATTCTCAGAAAGTTAAGCTGAGGGGCAAGTTTGAGGCTGAATTGCCCTCAATATTGAGATTTTCTGACACCACCCTTGTGAGTAAGGACTACCCAGAATGCAGAAGAGAGCTACAAATCTTAAGTATTTTCATTGTTAATAGAGATATAAATATAACAAAAACCATTGTATTATCTTAGTTTAGGCCCATGTTATGGATTAGTTACCTCATTGTTGCGTAATATTTATTTTTGTTTTACGATCGCAGCCAGTGCGGTCAAGCCATGCTGCTATCGTTCAAGTTAGTTAACGTTACAAAATGGTCATTTTTCTCAGCGCTGATGTCGTTGTTTTATCAAGATAACAGCCTGTATAACGTGCTTGTGCTGATAACGGTATAAGACGACCGGGCTGATGTCATCTCCCGTTGTCGCAGAGTTATGGAACGATAGTTCTGTTTTATTCCTTCTGTAAACAAAGCTCCTCATGCTCTTCGCAGGTCGAGTCCTAATGACAATTGTCAATCAGGCCAGCTGACTGCAGTCATCCAGGAATTCACAGAACCACAGTTACCTGCGTAACTTTCGTTACAGCTGGTGTTTAACTTTCAATAAGCCGTGGTATACGGTGACAGCTGAATATGTGAATATGGCAGGGTTAACAGTGCAAATAAATGTAAATAAAGTAAATTCTTCTTCTTCTGATGAATTGACAGAGTGAACGCCGCTTTGGCGTAATGCTGCCCCCCACAGTTTAAAGACGTATCTGCATTTAAGGGTGTCCCATTTCCAAGTCACAAAGTAGCACTTAACACTTGGTTTTGAGGGCTACAAAGATTGAGGGTTGAGCTTGAGGGTTAAGATAGGAATTGGAATTAGGCCTTGGATTACGTTGGACGAGAAGTATGGAGGAATATTGACAAGTTTTTGTAGACTTTTATGGACCTTTTTGGTTTGGGCGCCAGTGAACTCCATTATATGAAAGTTGGGGGAAAACAAAAACTTGTCTGATCTTCGGTTGCATTTGCGATATTAAAAAGTGCTCCAGAGTCTTGCTCAGCATGAGGCTGAGTAGGAAATGAAGGCACATCATTCTGTAGGTGCACTATTCCTTTAACATTCTCTTCAGTAATCTTCACATCATTGTTCCAGGTGATGCTCAAACAAAGATGTGATTGTCATCCACTAGTTGTCTCTAGACCAGAAGGATGTCACCTTTTTGTTCAGTTTGTCTAATGACATCTGGCAGATTTGGCTAATTTAAGTGCACAGACATGTCCCTAAAAACACACTAAAAAAATTTAACCTCCTGCTGCAACAAATTTGTGCTTCATTTTTCTGGTCTTCCAGCCTTTCACCTCCTCTGGCTTTAAACATCAGCACCCCTCACAGTAATAAACAGGGGAAATGAATTTAACAAGTATTGAATGGAGCCTCTCTGGCATCCATCTTTACAATTTTCAGGGAGGCCGTCAGGCTGAGTTTAAGAGCTCTAAACTGGTAGACGATAAGTTAATCCATTTATCCGAATCCTTGCCGCAACGCGACTGAAATAAACAGAGGAATGGGAGCTGGAGGAATATGGTGGAAGAGGAAAGTCTGAGAGATGTGACTGGGGAAGACAGCGGGGGAAATACAGCGCTGAAGGAGAAAAATCACAGGGAATTAATTAAGACATAAGAAACGTGAGGCATGTTTTTATTAGACTGTGAGGTGGAAAGTGAATAAATGAGACTTCTGCCTAAAATATTTAATACGTTCAGCTTCTCTCTGACTTCTTTATGTCATGTAGCTGTAAACCAAGCTGCGGATTAAAGGGTGGAGCTGCCGAGGATGGGGGTTGACTTTACACTGGAGACTTTTACAGTATAACAGAGAGCAGGTTTCATGGTATTCATGTTTGACCTATTGCTGTGAACATGCAGCAAACAAACGTTTTAAATGTAACGAGTGGGCGAGCTGACTGTGGCAAGATGGCCGCCAGTGCAGCTGTTCGAACTGCCCTCATGTCTTATCTAGTGATTATTGGATATCTACAGTTGTCCTCAAAATTTTTCATACCCTCCAATTAAGGCAAAGGCTAAAGTCACAACAGTAATTCAAAAAACAAGAAACAAACAAACAAACAAAAAAAAACTAATAATAAATAAAAATTTACAAAATTATGATTTATTGAAATAAAATATTGCTTTTGAATTGCGGTTTGAAATAATAGTTAAAAAAAACAAATAAAACTGTTTTTGACACATAAAAGCACCTTTCCCATGAACAGTGGACCAAAATACCACTCAAGAGGTGCAGAAGTCTTTTTGAACATTACAGAAAACACCAGATTGCAGTGATTACCTTAAAGAGTTGATCAGAAAACATTTTTGGTTGTTTACCCCATCATTCTTGTTTACTTGTTTTATTTTTTGTGTGTTTGTTTTTAATATTTCTTTAAAATCTGTCATGACTTTCATAGAATTTTCATTTATTATAAATTTTGTCAATTTCAGCTCATTTCACTGACAGATGATTTTTTTTCCCTTCTAAAATTTGAGGGTATGAATAATTTTGAGGATGACTGTTCCTACCCCTTCTTCCTCCCGTTAGCTTTTGGTGTTATGTTTTGTTTGGTTGGCTTTGGTATGCAGTAGGTAGGGGGTAAATACAGTCAGGGGAAGGGGGAGCTGCAAGCAAAACTCAGTGCCACACAAGAGTAGAGGCCCAAAGGTGCGGACTGAGATGGATTTCACTCACACAAGTTTCGCATTTATTTTCAGGGGGAAATCTCTGGACTCTACCTTCAATCTTAAAAATTATGCATAATAAAGGGCGTGTCCTTTTGATTGATCAGCGACAGGCTGTCACCGCTAGCTCTGGAAGCTACTTGCTAGCTCCCTGCTTGCTCCCATGAAGGCCCCCGTCTGTAGCAGAGTGGCACAATGGCAGTTTTTGGCTAAGGCACCAGAGCTAAAGCTAAGGCATGCTAGTTTCAGCCTGCCTATCTCCGTTAGCTCCGGGTTAGCTCAATTAGCCATTAGCTACAGGTGGCTCAGAGTTCAGTGGGTGTCAATCATTTGCCCCAATGCTTACAGTTCTAAGCTCCACCTCTTTGGCCGTATGACAGGAGTGATAAAATGACACGAGCAACACTGTCAAGATGGCGACGGTGGTAACCGCCAACCAAGTTTCAGTGGGCTGCATGCACAGCTCCACTACTTCCTGAACATGCGAGCCTTACATAAGAGGACTTTTAAAGACTGGGAAAAGACTCCTGAAAGACCACCATCTCACATCTCTCATGAAGTCAACGCATGTCACAACTCTGTATTTTTATGGCTCTGGTCAACGTATTATGCAACTCTGAGTATTGACGGTTCAGGAAGTCAGAGCTCATCCAGCTATCGGTTGTTGATTGTGTTGCGTCGCCCAAGACGATGAAAAGATTGCTATAAATCGGCGCAGATTACTTGGCGATCTCAAACTTGACGATGGTGTAAGCCCAGCATTAAGCTAGCTCCTTTGTTTCCTGTCTTTCATTACTCGACAAACTGATTAATCCAGGTGTGCCTGACCTCAGTAACCACAAGGACAATGGCCAGACACACCTGGATTAAGCAGTTTGTCCAACAATGAAAGACAGGAAGCAAAGGAGCTTTAAAATGAGAATCAACTCATTGCACCAGTTGGGGTGGGGGGGGGGGGGGGGCAGTGTATTTTATGTGATGCTGGTAAATTTTCTCTTCAATTGTTAATGAATTTGTGTATATTTGATGGGAACTCTACCTCTTTCCGTTTTTGTCATGGCTTTCCAGCCAGGTCCTGCAATGATGTAGCCTTTGTAAAACAGTGTGAGTGGGGGTACATGCTGGGGTGAATCAGTAGACAAACATCCAAGAACATCCCTGTAAAACGTTGCTGTAAAAAATAAAATAAATCAAGCCAGACAACTTCTCTGCCAGGTTCAAATTTTCATCAAAACTCTGAATTAAGCAGCCGGCTTAAATGAAGAGTTGACATTCTGCGAGTCAGACTTCGGCTCCGACTGTCACTTCAACTCTTCTTTAAAAGAAGCCCTCAGCTGGCACACCTCAGTGCCTTCATACAGTAAATAAAAACAGGTTGCCCTGTTTGTTCTGCCTGCAGCCTAAAATAAACCTTTCCATGTGAGTGAGCGAGCAGGCGTGACAGCCGTTCATTCATCCTGCTGTCACGCTCGACGTTCACCTGAGCAGCAGCAGCACAGGCTGAATAAATCACGGCTGCATCTCCAGACGCTCGGCAGCTAAAAACAGGACAGCAGACACAGAGAGAGGCTGCCTCTCTCAATCCCCGAGGAGAGTCCCGAAACACCTGAAATACCTCTGCTGGCCTGCAAAGGCCGCAGGCTGCAGCCCTCCCAGCTGAGCTGACAAAAGCCAATTGAAAATTTCCACTGCTGGACCAGCAAATGGCCCTGAGCAACATCTCTGCACATGAGTTACACCACCGTTTGTTGTTACTGTTTCTTAAATCTTATCCTCAGTCTCGCCGTAAAAGGTCTCTTTTCCTGTAAAACTCATTTTTACAAAATATTACACCCAACCTCGCTTAAATATGATGCTGCTGTTGCAGTTCATTTATCATCAATGAGCTCTAAACTTAATCATAAAAAACCTGATGTGTAAGAAATGTGTCAGCGTTAACTGGGAATGGGAATCAAGCTCAGAGTGGTGGTTTTGTGCCATGTACTGGTATTATTTAGGGATCAACTGATAAAAATTTTAAAGCCGATTACAATACAGATATTTTCTCATCAGCCTCAGCCAATGACCGATTCAACCTGCTGACATTTGGGGCCAATATTGCATTTTGCTTCCCAAATTATATCGTATCGTATAATATACGATACAAAGAAAAGTAATTTTACAACTTTTTTAAGAGGACCAAATCATCCAGAGTCAATCCGTCCAGTGCTTTTCCGTGAAGTTACTGACAGACAGACAGACAAACCAACTCTACAGAAAACATCACCTCTTTGGCAGAGGTAATAATGCAGTTTAAAGTGCTGCAAAAAAAAAAACAAAAAGATAAAAGTTATTATGTCACGAAGTCAGCCCAACCGACCCCCCGACACAGCAAGGAGGGGCTATCATGAGGAAAACCAGAGACCCAAGGATGATATTAGCGAAATAAAAACACCCAAACCAAATAATAATACTAGAAATAAGAACCAGAAGTTACTTAACTTTTTTATAAATAAATATTAAAAGCATGTTAATGCAGATCGATGGCTGCGCCCCAATGACAGTGTTGTTAGCCAATGAGCAGAGGTGTGGTGGGATTTAGCCAGATTTGAAGGGGTGGTTTGGGGGGGGGGGGGGTCTTATTAATATCTACCCACACTCATACTGCAGTCAGCAGTAAAACAGGAGCTCAAACACATCTTCATCTTCCTTGATGGTGATGCAGCTCACCAGGCCAGGTGAGAATCCATCATGGCTGTTATTACCCACTGCTCCACACTTCATCCATCACACACAATGAGAAGCTGTCAGGAGGGTGTTCCCATCTTTGTCTCTGATCTGTGGGCTCCAGCTGCAGCAACATCTATAATATGTTTTCTTTATTTGTGTTTGTGTAAAATAAATGAGTCGACAAATCTGCGAGGTTATAGACATGTAATCAGCTCTGAATCCAGGGCCAAATCAAATCATTGTAAGATACTTTTTTGGTAATTAAGGAGTCAGATGTTGCCCAGCTGGGCTCTCTGCAGTCGGCGCAGGGGTCGTGGGATTTTACCGCGTGTTGTATTAATGCTTTGTGACATTCATTAACCCCGTCCTGACTCATTTTTATCTTTTACTGAAAAGGCATTTGTTCCTCACCGGAGTCCGAGCTGCAGCTGGAAGCGTCATAGAAACAATGCAGAGAAATTATGATTCATTCTTTATCATTTCACATTAATCCAGTAACTTACTGACGTTTGCAGAGATTTTATCCAGCAAATCTCTGAATCTCGAAAAGCCGCTGCTGTGCTGTCCCTGGCATCGCTGTACTGGTATCGTCTGCTTTCATGTTTTTTCTTTTGAAGATCCATTCATTTTCTTGCCGCTTATCCGGGGATCGGGTCGCGGGGGGAGCTGCCTATCAGGGAAGCCCAGACTTCCCTCACCCAAAGCCACATCCACCAGCTCATCCGGGGGGAATGCAAGGTGTTCCCAGGCCAGCTGAGAGAC
>JALJCO010002264.1:0-43453 GCA_023101725.1 Atherinomorus stipes | reverse complement strand
ATCATAAAGTAACAAAATTGCCACATGTCCATTATTCTACCTACAATGACTTTGGCTGGACAACAGGATAACTTTGAAGTCATTTTTCTCAGTTTTGGACTGTGTGTAGTTACTGCCTTTTTGCTTTGTAGGGCAGTATTGTCCTGTGAGTTCAGAGTTAACTCTGTTAGTTATTGGGGGGGGGGGGGGGGGGGGGGGGGCACGTATTAACTCCCAGAAATAAGGTCCAGGTTAAAAAGAAACATTATCCTTTAAGTTCTCGCCTTCTGGAGGGGTTCATTGGTTAAATCATGTTTTTGTTACACTGACCTGATGCTTCCCTGTATTTCATGGGGAGATGCTCCATGGAAAACACACGGAAAAAAAAAAATCGCATTTTAAATTGCAATTGCAGTATCGGTGGAAAAAAAGAATCATAATTAGATTTTTTCCCCAAATCGTTCAGCTCTAATATTAGGAACATTACCATAACTGTCATGAACGCGAGCGAAAGCTGGTCAGTAGCTCAGAATAACCGAGCTGAACAACCTCCTTGTTTCTGTATCAGATCTGCTGGGACAAACTTTTTTACCAACTGTTAATGATGATTTTGGTTAAAAGAAATCTTCATCATCCTTAAAGGCAAGTTACGTTTTCCTTTAATATCCACCGATGTTTTTAATACTATTCAATACTTTTTTCTTCCATTAAAAATGGAACCTGAATGGATTTAAAACGGTGAGTCAAACAAAAACATGAAAAGGGAAAAATGATGCTCCTCCTCATCATCGTGAATATGGATCATTTCATAATAGAATCAAAATGGAGTCAAATCGTGAGGTGCTGACGATGGCACATCCCAGTAATTCACACCGGGGGGGCCACCAGGAGTCAGAAGCATGTCATCGTGGCGTCAGGCCTGATGTATGCACACTCAGAAACATGGAGGTACGACACAGGAACGTTTCTGTACCTGTACGTACATTTACTACAAATGTTCTCTCAAAAGTACAATATTGGTCTTTATGAGGCCAGAAGTACCTATATACTATGAAAAAGGGTCCAAAGTAATATAAAGTACACATTTGTACCATTTCAACCCTAAGTGTACCTGCAGCATTGAAAAATGTGTGTAGCTTGTACAATAACTATAAATAGCAGTACTTCTAAACAGTAGTATAATTATAGTTATTATATTATGATTTTCATAATAATCATAGTAATAATTATATGTATAATTATATATGTGTTTGGCCTAATATTTCTATAATAATTATTCATTTATCATTAGCATCTTTGATTGTTGTCATAATCTCTTTTATTGACTTTTATTCATCATCTTTAATTGGTTTAATTGTACTTTATTAACTTATACAGCTTGATAAGGTACAAAAATGGACCATGAAGGTACAGAAATGTCTTTCAGAAAGGAACCCCCCCAGCAACAAGCTTTGGACCTTTCAGGTACAAACTGGTACCTGTGTTTGTGAGTGTGCAGAGCCTCCAGAACACGTCCAGCACGCTGGACCGGAGGCTGCAGGACCGGCCGGAGGCTGCAGGACCGGCCGGAGGCTGCAGGAGCATCAGCGTCCTGCTGTAGATGTTCTCCTCAGCTCCACAAACCAGACTAAAGACGACGCTCACGGCCGCCAATAATCATCACATATTAATGCTTCTTAGTTTACACTGCTTAGGAAAGAGAAGGCTGCGTATAAATCAAGCCTTGGTTACAGTTTTAATTTAGATTTCATGTTCATTTGTTGTTTATAGTAACTCAGGTCATTTTAAGTAATTAAAATACCTCTTTATGCAACAATCTACAAAACTGTTTTTTCCAAACATACATGTCTGTGTTTTTATGTACATGAGAAGGGAAAAAACAAACAAATACGGCTCCATTTTAAAAGGGAAATACATTTTTCCTGTTATTTCCTGCTCCTCTCATTTATAATCCTTGTGTCAAAATCATTTAAACTGCTAAAAACCTGCAGCTATTTTTTTAAATGACCCCTTAAACTTTAAATAAGACAAAATAAAACATCTTTTGTATGAAAATTTCCTCATTTGTTGTGTTTTTAAAAATAAACTGGCTGAAATGAAACTGTTCAAAGCAGTTAAATATCTGTTAATCAGAACATTTATGACAGAAAACACTGATGCTGAAGTTAAAACCTACACATGACTAATCCTCTAAACATCAACTGAAACAACGTACGAGGACTCAGGATGCTGGAATCAAAGCATTTAACAACTGAAATGATTCATGAAGCAAATATTCATGACAGAGCAGCTTCACTCCCTAAAAACAACGTCAGGAGAAAGAAAACGACATTTTCCACCACTAATCTCCAAAGAAAATACTAAAAGATTAAATAATAATTAGTGTAAACTCTGCATCTATTATCTGCTTTAATTAACCGCAGTAATAATGTTGTTTACAGTTGATTTTAATGAGTTTTTATCAAACCACGCAGGATCAGGTCCAGACCAAATAAATAAACATAATAGTTAAGCTCAAATCTGGACTTTATTATCGCACTGATGCGGTTTGTGATTTCTAAAACCTTCATTCTGTTTGTGAAGCTGCTTATAGCTTATAGACCACCCCAGACCAGGTCCAGAAATGAAAAACTGCAATATAAGTCTGGATAAGATGACCTCGTCCACACAGCTGAGACTAATCCAGGTCATCGTTTACTTGCTTTGCTTTTGAGGAATTATTTTCTATTTGTTAAAAAGAAGATTTCCACAGCTGTTCTTTTCTAAACCATCAGACCGAATGCCAGGCATAAATAAAGAAACAAGGCTAAAGCTGATCGCATCTGAGCTAGATAACGGAATAAACACAGTTTAAGAGTTTATTTTATTACAATTGTAAATGTGCAGATTAAAAACGTGCGATTTTACTGCCGATATTTACGTAGACACCAGATTTATCTAAATATCTACATGCAGACTGCACCAATCTGAGCTGAAAGATCTTACAGCTGATTCAGACGCTTGGAAACAGTCACACATTCATTAAATCTTTAATCGATATTAGGGATGCACGATATAATCGGCACCCTGTCGGTATCGGCCTATATCGGCCTTAAAACTGAGTATCGGACATCCGCCACACCACCGATATTTAACTGAGCAGCCCGCTGTTTCTAAAGTCCACAAAAATAAACTTATTCTTCAAAAGCTTCTCTTTTTTACAGAATTTAAAACTTCTAAAGACTACGGGTGGGAAAAAATATCGATACACTGAAATATCGCAATATTTTCATATGCTGATATCATATTGACATTTAAAAACGTGATATCGATCTATCTTACTAACGAAATCTCGCGATATTTCATTGTTCTGTTTCGAAGTCTCGCAAGAATTCACAAAATATCGTAAAATTTGGTAACAGAACGATGAAATCTTGTGAGACTTTGTAGGTAAAACAGATTGGTACCGTGTTTTTAAATATCGATTTGATATTGGCATATGAAAATATCACAATAATTCAGTGTATCAATATTTTTTCCCACCCGTTTTTCAAAGTGCCGAAAACGGATAACAAACCTGCTATTTGAAATGACTGCTTATTTTTTTCAGCTTTAATATCGGTATCGATATCGGTTATCAGCAACATGAGTTTTAAAATATCGGCATATCAGATATCGGCCAAAATTCCAATATCGTGCATCCCTAATCTATTTGTGAAATGAGGAATTTTACAGCTATTTCTCCAACATTTAGTCAAGCAGAGACCTGGTCCAGATAAAAATGAGTAAATAAAACAATTACGGTCTACATCCCCGTCTGACAGCCCAGATACCGTCTGTGATTCATAAAAACCATGATTACCTTAAACTGTGACGATAGAAAACAGCCCTTTCTGGCATTTAGACCACCACAGACCGGGACCAGAACAAAAACCATCACTCTGAATGAGCTCACAGTTATTCTAGTTTTAAAACAGTTTGAGATTTCTGAAACCTTCACTGAGGAAAGAAACAAATCATTTTACTTTAACCACATTTAGCCCACCTGAGACAAAAACCACCACATTAGACTGGCTAAATCTGGACATCTCACTGGTGATATAGACTTTTAATGAAGTGATATCAATAAAACTTTTATTCTGAACCACTGTCACCACCCGAGACCAGGTCCAGGACAAAATCCACAACACTTACGGTGGTTACACCTGGATTAAATGATCTCGTAGGTAATCCAGACAAATATTTTTGACATATTTGTTTTAGATATGCACCAATCACATACCTGGATTGGATATCTGCTCCGATACTGATAAATAAGCTGGATCGGATATCAGATCCAGTCATTTCTGGTTTTATCAATATCATAAATGTACACTTTGTTGTTAATGAATGATATTAGGTACATTTATATCTGTGTTAATTTGTTACCTTTTAAATGGGATAAATGTTTATGTCATGTCTGATACCTTCACTCATAAAGTAAGTAATATGGCTTAGTCATTCAACAGTAGTATCGGATCAGTATCGACCATTATTTTCAGCCAAGGTATCGGTATCGGTATCGGACTGGATCGAACAAAAATGGATCGGTGCATCTCCAATTCTTTTGCTTTAAAAAAAAAAAGTTTGACGTAAATGAAAATATACGTGGAGGTCACGGTTGTTTGTATTGTACTTTACTGTTGCACCCCTAATACACATATATTGCACTTTTATTTCTAATGTGCAAAAACATAAAATGGGACTTTTACTTCTTTCCCCCACATTTCTCACCAGACAGCAAGTCCAGATAAAAACAAACAAACAAACAATAGACTGGTCAAATCTGGATTTAATCATCCTAAAGATACTAAAGACTCTGACAACAGAGTCTCTGAATTTCGTCTTTTCTTCTGTGTTAATTTCATTTTCTCTGCAGAAGTCGGACCTGAAGCCATGATGGGGATAAACATCACTCACAGTCCTCCTGTTGACAATAAAAACACCGAACCGAGCTGGAAATATTCCACCAACACGTGACTTTCACCAGCAGCTTCAACTAATACAACCAGCCAAAACAAAGGAGATAAAAACATAAAAAGTTCAGACTGTTGCAGCAATGTTAGCCAACAATGCTAACTTTAAAGTTGGCTTCAACTTCTTACAACTCGAAAAATTACTACAGTAAATTATCAGATTGACCAAAAATGGAACTACTGTTTGTAAGAAAAACAAAATGTGAGTGTTTTCCTGCCCTGTTCGGTGTTACATGAAGAAGTTTGCAGTAATTACAGACGAGCCGTGGCAGCTATGCAGCAGTTAGCTAAGCGAGGAATGCTGCTAACAAGCGGTAAACATCTTTACTGCGGCAGAGATGGTCCCGATAAACCCCCACCGGGTTAATTCACTTATCTGGGACCTCCAGGGTGTGTTTACAGGGTTAATCTGTGATTTTTAGCATAAACCAGCCATAGCTCGCGCTGCGGCTGCAGAGGAGCAAACTTTTTCCGCGACAGCAGCCAAGCAAAGGATGCGTCTAAATCCCGGCGCCAAACCCACACCAAATCTGTTCGCCGAACTCCACTTTGTTTCTCCGGCTCAAATATCAAAAACACAGGGTAAGTCATGGCAACAGCTTCACCTGGCATTTAATTAGAATATAAAAAGATTAAATCATTACCAAAAATGCATCGGCTCTTTAGAAATGAACATATTTTAAAGCCAGGGGCTGCGTGCCTCCAGCAGATAGACGGAGGTGAAAAGTCGGGCTCACCCCGCAGGCTGGGAATAAAGTTCTGGCTTACGTTGCGCTGACTCTGACTTACCTTTTCTGATTTCTTTTAATGCGACTTCCCGACGTTTCCCGGGTTTTCTGATTAATTCCGATGCTCAGGTTTAAACTCCAAACTGCACCCCCGACAGAAAGGCGTATTTCCAGCGGTTTGGGGGGGTATTTTCAGCGTCCTCTCATCCAGGTCGGCGATCAGTCGCTCTGCGGTTTGACGACGGAGGAGAGCAGAAACAAAGATCCTCTATCGAACATGCGACAGCTCACTCTGCCTGCAAATGTGGAGGACGTACTTCCGGGTCCGGGGGGGTTTTAAACCATAGAGATATTTGGCTGGTGATTTTCCTGACAAATCTGCTATGAATATTTATGTTATAGGACTTATAAAAACTTTTTACGTCTCTATATCATTATTTAGATGATTTTTAAAGACTTACCTGAGAGATTTAAATGAATGAGTAATACTTAATAATATACCATGAAACATTTTTAGCAAAAGTGAGGATGAAACTTTTAAGATAAAAAAAAAAAACATAACTTTACATTGAATTTGGTGCAATTTTTCTGATTGAGTATTCTCTGTATTAAGACTACACATGTATTTTTGAATACATTTATAGGAAAAATGACAGAAGATGAAAGATTTTGTCTTTTATTATTACACTTTGACTTTTAATCACAGTACCCTCTTGGACAAGTTATGGTTTCTTCCTGTCTTTTAAAAATAACTTAATATAAGTATTTTAATTTCTGTTGTTTTGCTTTTACAATACACATTGATATTTCTATTGTATTTGTACTCTATCTCTGTTTGTCCATGTGCTTCGCTATATTATGCCTTCCTTTTTTTCTTTCCAACTCCTTCCCTGTACATTTTCTGCATTATTTTTCTGTACCATCTGTGGCATAAAACAAAAAAGTTTTAAAAAGTACCTTACTACATGATAAATATTTTACAAAAATGTAGGCCTATTTACTTATTCTAAAATTAAATATGAATAATATATAGTTATAATAAGAAAAATAAGAAAGAAAGAAAGAAAGAAAGAAAGAAAGAAAGAAAGAAAGAAAGAAAGAAAGAAAGAAAGAAAGAAAGAATACTATTCCCCTCACGAACAACTTATGGTCTTTAGTGAATAAAATTTCCTCCAAAATTTTTAAATGTGTGGAATTACTTTTTGTTAAGCTGCTGTTTGAATAATAGATAATAAACGTAACGTAATAACGAGCGTGAAACTATTATTCTGTATAATCTTTTGACAAAAAGACAGAGTGAGATGTCTTTATTTACCAACCTCTGTGTTTGCAATCACAGCTGCTGAGTGACCCTGACTCCCCCTAGCGGCGGTTCACCGGAACAGCGTCTGGACCTGGGATTACATAGCACCATTATTCCCAGTAAATCCATCAGCGGTGATGATGAGCGAACATGTGTTGGCTGAGTTTCAGTTCATGTTGCAACATCTGAATCAAAGTTTCAGAAAACTGATGACAAATGACAGAAACATCGAAAGAGGAACTTCACAAAGGTCAAAATGTGTCAGTGGAAAAATACTTTTCATTTCTTTTCACACTCCAAACATTTCTGCCTCCTTTTGTTGAAAAGATAGAAGTCATTTACCCCTAAATCATCATTATCATTAACATTATATGCAAACTGATGCTATATTTAATTTTAATTTTCAACTGTTTAATTTTAATTGTTCAACCCCCTATTGCCTTCATTTATTTACACTTATATAAAATACAGAAAGAAATTTAATGTTGTGCCAGGAACCAAATCAGCCTTTTATCACCAGGATAATTAATATTTCAGATTCCAGGTCATGACATAAACAGACAAAGTTTTCACGTGTTTGAGTGCTCACTTTATTCAACCTGCAACACAAATAATTCTCCATATGTTCAAAATCTGTTAAATAAATGTAATAAAGCAGCGTTTTATCGTAACTCAAGCATATTCCCATCCTTCCTGCTGCTCTTCACTCACAAAAGACAGCAAACACTCTTTAGAAAATGAAACTGTGGGGTTAGCTCTCGTCTTTTCATCATGACACAAACTAACATGACATGCTGCAACAAACCGTTCTGCATGCACACATTCACCCTTTGAAAAACACATGGTATAAAAGTAAAACAGAGTAAAAACTGTACACCGGCACACGAAGTTTGCACCAGTCAGAGCAGAGATGGAGGGTGGAACACGGCAAGGCACGGGGGGGGGGGGCTGTCCTCGACCAAAATCCAATCTTAACATTCATATTTGCTGAGGTTCAGTTCACACTGCAGAACTCCAGCAGCTACAGCTGGTCTGGTTGCAGTTCCTGCAACAGCCACAAGATGGAGCTATGACAGGAACGACTGGGAACTGTGGGAAGCTACGGAGCCACTGGGATGTTTTTGGAGCGGCGTCTGTGGAGGCTGGTTGAAAAAAACAAATAAAATAATCATCTTTTGTTAAGCTGCGCCCATATTTTGCTTGTAAGACGAGCCGATGTTTTAAGGAGGTTTGATGCTTTCAAATCCCCCCCCCCCCCCACAAAAAAAAAATCTGACCATTTACTTTAATGAATCTGAAACAATGATGGTGTAAAACTTGAGTTTATAGCGGCTGATTTACACGGTCCACCTCCGATCTTTCCAGGTTTGTTCCACGAACGAAGGTTGATGTTGTCGTTTGTTTGACTGCAATTCCCTGAACGACCACCAGATGGTGTAAAAGCCGAAAACAGACCTTCAGTCTACAAATTAAAGTGTTTCTTTCCTGAAAGAAATCAGATGAGTTAAAGAGCTTAAAGACCAACAACATAATTTTTTCACATAAAAAATATTCATTTCTGACTTGTTTTGATGGCACACCAACATTCATTATCACATTTCGTTTCCCAGCGGCGTAGCGAGACTCACAAACCGCACTATGCAACTTTTTCCAGATGTGTGACGTTGCAGCCGACTATTGTGTGCAGACCGTGTCATTTGTTAGCGATCAGATTTAAACTAAGGATACTAAAGATAAACTGATACATCAGCTGGCCGATATCTTAAGCCAATATTTGCATTTTTTGCTGGTGTCAGCATTGGCGGATACGTTGGGTGTGCTGGCCGATACCCCCACTCAGCATAATTTACAGACGTTTTTCACATATGTATGTTTATTACAAGTTAAAATTTTCTATTTAATATTTGTTTACAAGTGCACCGTTTCTTTTTTATATGTTTATTAGGGCTGCCAGTGTAATGCATTAATTAGATTAATTAATTAATAAAAAAAATAATCGCAATTAATTCAGAGTGCCAATTCAATGCACAAGCATTTTAAATTTGGTCCACTGAACACCCGGGCACTAGATAGCGGTAATGCACCTTATTGGTGTTTGCCAACCACCAATAAACACCAGAAGAAGAAGAAGAAGAAGAAGAAGAAGAAGAAGAAGAAGAAGCAGAAGATGACGATGACTCACTGTACAGAACTTCATGGCTGTGTTGGAGCAGGGTTGCATGGAAAACTTAAAGGAACTGTGGCCCTTGAGGACCATTGTTCCATACGACTGCTTTAGCAGATATGAGATTAAAATGTGATGATTTAGATTAATTAATTACAAATCCTGTAATTAATTAGATTAATTTTTCTAATTGCCTGATACAGCCTTCATGTTTATTTGCAATGCTTTGTTCTTCTGTATATTAAAGGAGTCATATAATTACTTTTCATCCTTCATTAAATTAATGGTGCGTAGTTGTTTCGGGATTCTGAGCAGATGCGAGTTGGTGACGTCATTACCAGGTATTTTTGCATTCCAACTGCACCAACTCAGGAAAAAAACCGACACCTCCAAAACAGCCTATTTGTGAGCTGGAACAGCTAGAAATGAACAAACAAGGCTAGAAAAATAACACAGAACCCCATATGAAAGCAGGGAAGCTGCTCCGGAGGCTGCGGTGTGAACTGAACCGACGACGCCACAAATATCCCAGCTGCAATGTTCAGGAAACAACAAACAAAACAAGAAACAACAAGTTACACTTAGTGAAATCAAACAAACATGAGCAGTGAACGCAGCAGAGTCAGTGAACGCAGCAGTCAGTGAACGCAGCAGTCAGTGAACGCAGCAGAGAGGGATTTTTCAGCTTCTCAATATTGCAGAAACGGTCTGGGGGATCTTCATCTTCATGTGGCATCATCGTCATCAGCTTCACCTGGAGGAACGGCTGCACGTGCATGGAGCTGTGCATGGAGCACGTGTGTCTGTGTTGCATTCACTGACTGTCTCCCGTTTTAACGGGTCCATCTCAGGTAAGGCCTCCTCGCTGGCCAGTCCAGAACCACCAGCAGGTCCTGAACCAGGACTGGGCTCAGACCTGGTTCAGGACCTGAAATAAACTTCAGATGGAATAAAACGGTGCAGCTGGATCGTACGGAGTCTGACGTTTTTCTGATTCAGACACAGAGAAAAAAAAAAAGAAGAAGTAAAAAACAAAACGTTAGCTAAACGATGTGACGTCTTTTCTGATCCGTTATTAAATAAAAACACGTTTCAAACAGATTTCTGAATCTCTTGAACTTTTTTTTCGCCTCATCATCGACTGATTTTACAGACTGATTGTAATTAAACATGACAGGACTTTTTTCCGACTCCGTACGAACCGGTGCACGTCTGAACCGAACAGCGCAGCGTTCACGTCCAACAGACATAAAAATCTACGTTCCGGCTGGTCGGACGGGCGGCAGAAGCTCCAGAAGCAGAATCCTCCTGCAGCACATCACTAAACATTTCCATTAATAATGCAGAAAAACCAGTGTTTGCATACGGAGCGTTTACACACGCGTGTAAAAGCTGTGGGCTCGTGTTCGGCGGGGCAGCTGCGCGTCGGGCCGGCCGGCTACACGTTGATGGCGTGGGCGTGCTTCTTGCACAGCGGTTTGTCTTTCTTGGAGTAGAAGGGTTGGCCCTCCAGGTTGACGTGGCAGACCTGCAGCGACAGCAGCAGTTACACAAGCAGCCCCACAGAGACCCCCCCGGACAGATCCTGGACCAGCTGGTTCTTACCGCGCACACGAAGCAGGTGTCGTGCCAGGTGTGACCCAGAGCCTCGATGAACTTATCGCCCGCTTCCACCGGGAAGTCGCAGCCGTGGCACTTGGTGCTGAAGAGGGCGATGTAATCTGAGAAAGAGAGGGTTCATCCTCAGAGAGAGGGTTCAGACCGGTCTGAGAGACGGTTCGTCCTCGGACCGGTCCCAGAGAGGGTTCGTCCTCAGACTGGTTTAACCACCAAAGAGTCAGCAGCCTGGGGTGTGTTTCATACATCCTTACCAGGGGTCGCGTTAACTGAGTATTTTCCGTCATTGACCGTTTTTTTTAAACAGTGACAGAAAAATCTGAAGGCCGTCAGTCATTTTGACAGATTGCAATTTATACTCCTGACCACTAGATGGCGAGTTAGCATATTGTCTCTTTTGATGCATGGCCTGTTGGGTTCACTCAGAAAAATGTCACAGCAGCTGAGTGTCCGAAGCTTCTTCAAAAAGCCCAATAATGAAGATGGTGTTGACAAAAGAGAAGTGAGAAAAAAAGGAAGACTGATGCAGTGGAAGATGAGGGACAAAAAAGGTAATCAGTCTTCGGCACCAACTGAGCAACCAAGCATTTAATGGAAAAATGCTGCCGAATATGTCATTATTATATGTATATATTTTAATTAAAGTGACGGGTAAGAAATAGATTATGACTGGATTTTTATGACCCTGTCAGTCAAAATGACGGACAACAAAAAAGTCTAGCGCAACCTCTGATCCTTACATATAGTGAATGATGGAGGAAGGAATCTTCAAGACAGCTCCAGTATTTAGCCGGGCAGGCAGCTGGCAGCCCAGCTAATGAGAAGTATGGGGCAACTGGCCCCCGCGTCTAAGTTCATCCTTAAATGTGTTTTTTTTTCCACACCGAAGGGCCCGGATAGTCCCAACGAATGTCCGCCAGCCACACTTCGGCCACACTTTGGACGCTCTGACCGCGCAGCAGCAGCTTTTCGGTTTCTGAATGTCGGCGTCTGATTTCAGGTGAACCAGCGTCAAACTTTGGGTGTCAAGCGTGTTTTTGCCGCCGACAACGCGGTCGGTCTGAACGCACCATTAGACGCGGGGGCCAGTTGCCCCGTACTTATCACTAGCTGGGCTGCTCGGCTGCCTGTCTGGATAAATACTGGAGCTATCTTGAAAATTACTTTCTCCATCACTCACATATATAAGGACGGATGAAAACAGACCCCAGCATCAAAAAATGCCAAATTCCCCTTTAATCCCAGTCAGCGTCCAGAACCTTTAATCCCACTCAGACTTATAAATGTTTCTGAGTAATACACGATACTCTGGAACACTTTATAGTCTGGAAAGTATGTCAATAATTCAGCTTTTTTACCGTAAACCCATTCATACCGTTAGTTCATGTTAAAGTATGATGACATATGTTTGTACACATATACGGTAATGTTGGACCAGAGGTAACAGAGGTAGATTTAAGCTGGAAAACCCAGGTTCAAGTCCTCAAACTGGCAATGAAGGGGAATCTTCCATAAAATTACACAAATAGCAATGAATAATACTAATATCCTATTATTTTAGACTAATCTTTTTACCATATTTATTGTTAATTCAGTTGTTATAAGTTTGAACATCTGCCATTAAATATTAAAAAGCCAAAATAAAACAAAAAAATTGACGTCAAGGTAACGATAGGAACTTTTTTTAATCATTGTATTTTACCTTTTGCTATCCTTCCCTTATATTCTACAACACTATTTTTTCCAGTGTGGAGGATTTTCAGCCCTCATACATGGCTTCGCATGGACCATCAGAGGCTGTTGATCCTTCCACTGGTGCGTTTTGTGGAGGATGATCTGGTTCAGTGTGCTGGACTCACCTTTCTCACAGTACGGCTCTCCGTCCTCCATGTGGAACAGGCTGTTTCCAAAAGCTTTGCCGCAGGCGGCGCACACGAAGCAGGTGGTGTGCCACGTCTGCCGCAGGGCGTGCATCACCTCCTGCAACACGGAGAAGACCGGACAAAGTCAGGGAAGTCTCCTCTGGTGCTGGGAAGCTGCAGACGGCCGCTCGGCCCGCTCACCCCCATGATCTTGGTGTTGCACCGGGCGCAGGTCGGGGCGAAGAACTCCTCGTAGCAGTTCTCACAGTAAACGTTGTTCTGTTCCTCCACAAAGCTGACGTCCGCCAGAGACACGTGGCAGTAGTGACAGTTAAACTCCTCGGGGTGCCAGGACCGGCCCAGGGCCACCAGGAAGGGGCCCCTGCAGACAGCAGGGGAGTTTCCATTTTAAATACATTAACTGATTTATTCATTCAGTTCCCTCTAAATTGCAGAACATTCAAAATACGGAATGAGTTTGACATACAGTTGGTACGGAAAGTATTCAGACCCCTTTAAACTTTTCACTTTTTGTTTCATTGCAGCCATTTGCCAAAATCAAAAAAGTTAATTCTAATTCTCATTGATGTACAATCAGCACCCCATCTTGACGGAAAAAAACTAAAAACGTAGACATTTTTGCAAATTCATTAAAAAAGAAAAACTGAAATATCACATGGTCATAAGTATTCAGACCCTTTGCTCAGTACTGAGTAGAAATACCCTTTTGAGCTACTACAGCCATGAGTCTTCCTGGGAATGATGCAACAAGTGTTTCACACCTGGATTTGGGATCTTCAGCATTCTTCCTTGCAAATCATCTCCAGTTCTGTCAGGTTGGATGATGAATGTTGGTGGACAGCCATTTTCAGGTCTCTCCAGAGATGCTCAGTTGGGTTTAAGTCAGAGTTCTGGCTGGGCCGGTCAAGAATGGTCACAGAGTTGTTGTGAAGCCACTCCTTTGTTATTTTAGCTGTGTGCTGAATCATTGTCTTATTGGAAGGCAAATCTTCGGCCCAGACTGAGGTCCTCAGCACTCTGGAAGAGGTTTTCTTCCAGGATCTCTCTTTAATTGGTCGCATTCATCTTTCCTTCAATTGCAACCAGTCTTCCTGTCCCTGCAGCTGAAAAAAAAAACATAGCATGATGCTGCCACCACCATGCTTCACTGTTGGGATGGTATTGGGCAGGTGATGAGCAGTGCCTGGTTTTCTCCACACATACCGCTTAGAATGAACTCCAAAAAGTTCAGTCTTGGTCTCATCAGACCAGAGAATCTTATTTCTCTCAGTCTGGGAGTCCTTCATGTGTTTTTGGCAAACTGTATGCAGGCTTTCATATGTCTGCACTGAGGAGAGGCTTCCATCAGACAACTCTGCCATAAAGCCCCGACTGGTGGAGGCTGCAGTGATACTGACTTTGTGGAACTTTCTCCATCTCCCTACTGCATCTCTGGAGCTCAGCCACAGTGATCTTTGGCTTCTTCTTTACTCTCACCAAGGCTCTTCTCCCACCATTGCTCAGTTTGGCTGGACGGCCGGGTCTAGGAAGAGTTCTGGTCGTCCCAAACTTCTTCCATGTAAGGACTATGGAGGCCACCGTGCTCTTAGGAACCTTTAATGCTGAAGAAATTCTTTTGTAACCTTGTCCAGATCTGTGTCTCGCCACAATTCTGTCTCTGAGCTCCTTGGACAGTTCCTTCCACCTCATGATCCTCATTTGCTCTGACATGAACTGTGAGCTAAAAGCTCTTATATAGACAGGTGTGTGTCTTTCCTAATCAAGTCCAATCAGTTTAATTAAACACAGCTGGACTCCAATGAAGGAGTAGAACCATCTCAAGGAGGATCAGAAGAAATGGACAGAATATGAGTTAAATAGGAGTCACTGCAAAGGGTCTGAATACTTATGACCATGTCATTTTTCAGTTTTTCTTTTTTTAATAAATTTGCAAAAATTTCTACATTTATAGTTTTTTCTGTCAAGATGGTGTGCTGAGTGACATTAATGAGAATTAGAATTAACTTTTTTTAGTTTGTTTCAGAATTAACTTTTTTTTCTTTGTTTCATTGCAGCCATTTTGGCAAATGGCTGCAATGAAACAAAAAGTGAAAAGTTTAAAGGGGTCTGAATACTTTCTGTACCAACTGTAAAAATTTAATTTTGGATGGTTACATTATAATTCAAATTAAATATCCTCAAGATAAAACGCAAATTCAAAGGTTTGTCCAGTCAATATTGTTCTCAATTACAAATTAAAATGAAATTCGTTTTATATACATAAAGAATAATTTAAAATAGTATGGACGAGGATTAGGGCCACTGAAGGGGAAAAAATGAGAAATTATACTGGCTTTTTCCAGAACATAAAAAAATTAAAATGAAAAAATGAAAAAGAACAGGATTTGTTTTTCTATTGCTGAAAAAAAAAGTCAATTTTGCGATTAAAGTCAGTTTTCTGACTTTTTCTGAGAATTCAGACTTTTTCTAGAACATTAGAAAAAGAAAAAAAAATTAGGAGATTTTTAGAAATTTTTTTATTTCTTACAAAAGTCAGAATTCTGACTTCTTTTCTCCATTTTTTTTTCTTCAGTGGCCCTAACCCTCCTTTGTAAAAGTGGAAAAATAGGATTGTCTCATAAATAAAGAGGCATTCAGGGACTCAGGAACATTTGGGGGGCGCCGTGTTCGTTCGGCGTGCGCTACCTGATGACGCTGTTGCAGGCTCCACACAGCGGCGTGCGGCTGCTGGCGGCGAACCTTTCCGCCCTTTGGGCCACGCCTCTCGCCACAGGAAGAAAAGGGGCAGGACTGGGAGTTATGGGGGCGGGGCTGGGGGCGGCCGGCCCCACGGGTGAGGGGTTGGGGATGTATGCGGGTGCGGGAGGGGCGGACTGGGGCAGCGGCTGCACCTTCATGGAAGCAGTTGTCATCTTACTGGGGTCAAACTTGTCAGCAAAGTTGGTGTCGGTCACCCAGGGAGGTCTGTGGGAGGAGGCGGGACCAGGAGCGCCTGGAGGGGGGGCCGGGACGGTGGCTGGAGGCTGGTGCTGAGGTGGGACTGGACCTGGACCTGGAGGGTAAAAAATATTGGTTATGTCAGGGATAATGTTCAGTACTCAGGTCATTATCGGGGAATACTGACTCGCCCCGAAGCTTCGTGTTTCCTGATAATGACCTGCGTTCCAAACTTTATCCCGCTTACGTTTGATACGGATACTTGCAAAAAATACAATTCAACTTAAAGTCTTCTATTTTTGTGAGGGCCAAATAACTTTCTGATGTTTTACACTGAGAGTAAATAAGGTTCCCCACAGTTGTTGCTTAGCAACACTTGTTAATTGAGTCATGGCGGCTGGAATTTGGGCTAGCACCGGCTATGTCTGTATGTGGAACCGGACTTTCTTCCGTCAGCCGTATGCCTCTTGCCACTGGTCTTCCATTGTTTTTTTCCATTTTGGAAAGAGTGAATCCTTAAACTCGGACTGGATCCAGTGTTCAAAATCCCCACACTCGCCAAAGATGTTCAAATTTATTGAGAAGTCAACCATTTTTCTACAAGGTGTCGCGGAGTGCTCGGTCACTGCTTTTTTTGTTGCAGGTTTTTTTTTTCGTTGGGATTTTGGATGAAATAAGTGACCGGACTACTTGCATGTATGTAGTGTAAACAAAATAAAGATTTAGCACAAAGATACTATCATCACTACAGATAACGAAATGGCAGGTGTGTGTTTTTGGTCCCCTTGTGAAGGTGGTCTTCTCATATTCTCATATTAATCCCTTCATGGTTGCCTCCTCTGTGAACAGTCGATAACTAATAAGGTAAGCCTTCACTATGTTCAGGTTGGTCACGATGGTGGAACTTGGAGAGCTCGATGTTTCTCGGGTGGTACACTGTTAAAAGTTTGAGAACCACTGATCGAATTCATAATAATTTATTCTGAATTAAAAACATAATTTAACGGTGGCCACTGACGTTTTAATCTTCATGACAGAAACGAGTCAAAGACGGGCAGAAATTAAGGTGATGATGAAATAAATGAAGGCGTGAAGTGAAAGTAGAGCCTCACCTGGCTGGGAGGGGTAGATGCAGGCGGTGCTCACAACTTTCGGGGGCCCGGAGCTGAGGGGGATCTGAATGGAGCTCTGCTGCGTGGGCGGGGCTTGATGTGTAGGTGGCTGTTGGTACTGCTGCGGCATTGGCTGATACTGCTGAGGAGGCGGGGCCTGGGGAACCTGATGCATCATGGGTGGAGGTCCGTACCCACTGTAGAGGGACAGAAACATGTTGTTTCCCAGCAGAACTGAAGTCGCTATTTTTACCGTTGTGTCTGGTTGATGACGCGTTTTCTCCCAACCGAACATTCCTCTCATCGCGTTTCTCTGCTCGATCATCTCACGTTCTGACCGTGACCTCACACATCGTAACCAAGCTGTCATTTATGATGTCATCTCATTGGGTGCATCATCTCTCCAAGTGGCCTTCTGCAGCCTAAACCCTCAGACCTCAGCTTCAGGTCATCACCGGTTCCAGTCAGACTCAGATCTGAGCCGACTTCATGCAGCTCAGCTCTGTAACTGCACCAAGTCAAAGTCTGATGATGAAAGATCAACTGCTGCAACAGGAACGAACGCCGGACATATCACACCCAAACATGTCTGTCATCGAGCAGCCAGAACAGACCAGCTTCCTGATGTAGAGTCCGCCTCCGAAGCCACGCTGTGGTGTCCTGCAGCCCTCACATCACATATAATGAAAACCCCGGAAAGGCTTCTAGTCCATGTCCAAAGACCCCGGCCCATCATGCACCTGTCAGGAGAATGCAGGTACAGAGGAGGACGTGTTGCACCTGCTACATGGACATGCTGTCACCCCGACATCAGGGTGGAACTGGGATCTGCCCAACCACTGCTGCTGACAGAAAAGCTTGTAGATGAGACTCAATCCAGACCTGGACGTCCACACCTGGACATCCACACCTGGACATCCACACCGCTTCTGTTTAACATCCTCATGATCCCACCGGCACGCTTTACGCAGAACGACATTAGTTACTAAACACAAACCGATGCATCGGACCAAACGTCAGGTGCGTTGGCTGATGCCCCCTCTTTGGCACAATTTACATCAGACATCTACAGTGTACAGGCAGCAGGCTATATACATATATATATATATATTATATATATATATATATATATATATATATATATATATATATATATATATATATATATATATATATATATATATATATATATATATATATATATATATATATATATATACATATATATATACACTGTAGATGTGTATATATACATATATATATATGTATATATATATATTAGGGGTGTAAATCACTGATCAGCTGATTGATATAAAACAATATAACAAATGATAAGCAAGGTTATTTTGTCTTAACATAACCGTTAAAGTTTTTATTGTGTGCTTCATTAAATAAATTTTGGGGTCAAATGCGGTATCGGCCCCAAATATTGGTAGGTTGAGGTTGATCAGGAAATATTGGTATTGGCCCTAAAAATCTGTATTGGTTGATCTCTTTTTTGTTACCATAGCAACGCAGACGACACACTTGATTATTGTCACAGTGTCTTTATTGGTCTATCTAAAAAAAACAACAACAAACAAACAAACAACAACAACAAAAAAAACGGTTCAACTCTGCTGCTTCAGTTCTCACTAAGACCAGAAACCTGGACCACCTCAGTCCAGTTCTGAGGTCTTTACACTGGCTGCCGGTCCATCACAGGATAGACTTTAAAGTTCAGGTCCTGGTTTAGGACTGACTGACCCGGTATGAAGCTGACAGACTCCTCAGGTCATCTGGATCCGGTCTTTATCAGTTCCAGAGACAGAACCAGACCTGGAGAAGCTGGATTCAGCTTCTATGCTCCACATGTCTGGAACAAACTCCCAGAACGCCTCAACACTGACTTCATTTACATCCAGGTTCTCACCACGGATGACATGGAACGGGACATTCTCATCACGGATGAGGTGGAACGGGAGATTCTCATCACGGATGAGGTGGAACGGGAGATTCTCATCACGGATGAGGTGGAACGGGAGATTCTCATCATGATGAGGTGGAACGGGAGTTTCTCATCACGGATGACATGGAACAGGAGATTCTCATCACGGATGACATGGAACAGGAGATTCTCATCACGGATGACATGGAACAGGAGATTCTCATCACGGATGACATGGAACAGGAGATTCTCATCACGGATGACATGGAACAGGAGATTCTCATCACGGATGACATGGAACAGGAGATTCTCATCACGGATGACATGGAACGGGAGATTCTCACCACGGATGAGGTGGAACGGGAGATTCTCATCAATATAAGGCGGAACGGGAGATTCTCATCAGGATGAGGTGGAACGGGAGATTCTCATCAGGATGAGGTGGAACGGGAGATTCTCATCAATATGAGGTGGAACGGGAAATTCTCATCACTGAGGTGCAGCAGCTTTGTGATGCTATCATGTCAATACGGAACAGAATCTCTGAGGAATGTTTCTAACACCTGGCTGGATCTTTCCCAACAGGAAGTGAGATGAGAATCTGACTCTTTCGTAGAAGATGGAATTGAAAAAAACATGTCGAGCGTCTGTGATCGTTCGTTCCTTCAAGGTTCGGATCGCCGGTTTCGCCAGTCCAGCACAGTCTGGAAATAAACCGTTTCTGCCTCAGCTGGATAAGAAACAATGGTAAGTCACCATGGTAACCAAGCCAGCAGATCTGGCAAACAGTTTACAGTTTAATGCACCTGTCATAGTCATATTTCTATCGTCATCATCATACATTTTTCAGAATCATCATCCATTTCGACCATCAAGCTTCAGCTTCAGTAAACCAGCATCATGTTTAGGTTTGGGAGGTAAACGGAGGATCTACGTGGGAATCTTCATTTCTGCTCTGGAGGAGCAGCTGGACAGTCTATGAATCCAAATATAGAGTTTATTCATGGAAATGATGTCAGCCAGCGCCACACTGTAACTCACTGATGTGTCGTAATTAGATTGTGGACAACAGTGGAGCCGAGCGGGGACGAAGAGGGATGAAAATCCCTCGCTGGTTGGTCTACTGGGAGCAGCACTGGTTTCATGTCACTGAGCTCTGGTTCCATAACAGCAGCACAGAGAGACGCTGCACTGAAACATCACCTTTCCTGCTCATGTTTGGAATGAATTAGTGAAAAGCCACCTGATGAAGTTTTAACCTGCTGCACACACGGGATGTTTCAGACACACACAGGGCTGAATCTGTCTGCGATCCCAGCCGTGGTTCAGCGATAACACCAGATTTACTCTGAACTTGTGCTCCCTCATCATCTGTCTCCAGCTGCTGCTGATCTGCTGCAGTCAGTAAATCTCGTGATGCTTCTGCAGCTGAGATGATTCACCGCATCACAGGAAACCTGCGAACATCAACAGGCTGTAAAATGACTTCATCTGATGTTTAAATGTGACCATAAAACCTCCTCAGAATATCCGAAGCCATCGAGGCCGTTTTTATCCTGCTTTTACGCTCTCAACAAATTTTCCGTCCTTTTCTTCAGCTGAGATTTGAACTGGACAAAGAAGATGATGATGAGTTTTGATTTGATCTCATTAGAAAGACAATGGTTTGTTTCAGCAGATTCTGTTGTAAACATTCTGAGATGAAGAACGGCTTAAGTTTATTTTGGATTAAAATTCTCAGAATTCCTGCAATTTTTTACCATTGTGTTGCAACACGTCTGTAAAAAGGAATTCCAATCCAATGGGAATGGGAACAGGAATGGAAATGAAAATAGACACAGTAACTGAAATGGAAATGGAAACTAGAATAGAAATTGGAACAGGAACAGGAATGGGAAATTAAATGGAACAAAATCTGGAATGGGAACGGAAATGGGAACTGGAAATGGAACTGGAACTGAAGCGGGAACAGGTACTGGAACGGGAACTGGAATGGAAACCGGAGCAGGAACTGAAACGAGGACGGTAACTGGAACGGAACCTGGAACAGGAACTGAAACGGGGACGGGAACTGGAACGGAACCGGGAACAGAAATGGGAACAGAAATGGGAACTGGAATGGAAACCGGAGCAGGAACTGAAACGGGGACTGGAACGGAACCTGGAACAGGAACGGGAACAGAAATGGGAACAGAAATGGGAACAGGTACTGGAACGGGAACTGGAATGGAAACCGGAGCGGGAACTGAAACGGGGACGGGAACTGGAATAGGAACGGGGGACGGGAACTGGAATAGGAACTGAAACGGGGACTGGAACGGAACCTGGAACGGAACGGAACAGAAATGGGAACAGGTACTGGAACGGGAACTGGAATGGAAACCGGAGCGGGAAGTGAAACAGGAATTGGAACAGGGACTGAAACTTGAACGGATACAGGAACGTCACAAAACGGGGAAAGATTCACAGAATCATTTTTTTCCAGAAATGGAGGAAGATCAACACCTTCAGCTTCGTTCTGTCTGAACTGAGATAAAAGTCGAAGCAACGATCAATGTTCTGTTTTCATTTGCTTCCGGTTTTTGGAGTTTCACATTTCCATCTCACTTCATGTCAGATTGTTCTGATTCCTGATCGATATTATGATTCCTGTCGATGGGAGATGGGAGTTAATCAGCCTGTTTATGAAATATGGGCTCTGATTTTTCTGTCTGGTCTGATTCTTGGAGGAGAATCAATCTGAGCTGCATCGTTCACTGCAACGAGCCAGCAGGGAAAACCCACACAGTCTCTTTATTGGCGGATAAAAGCTCGACCTCTGCTCCTATTGATTCACTTTGAGACATTGGCCGGTGGATGGAGTCTGACGAGGGGCGGAGGGGAGCTGGGGGGGATCGATGGCACGTAATGGAGGGATGATTAAATAAGTGCAGAGAGGATAGAAAGCTCCATCCATCAGTGCCGAGGCGGCCGGAGGGAGGAGGGGTTAAAAGGTTTGTCCGTCTTCTCAGAGTCAGACAAACAGAAAACAAACATCAGCTGATCACCTGGACTCATTTACACCTGACAGCTACGCACCGGCCACTCAGGGACATGGGCGGGGCAACGGTTGCTGTGGCAACCAGCATTATCTCTGCTGGTATTAACGAGGACACTGTCCTTTCTGTGGCAGAGAAACGAGGGAAATCAGACACTTTCATCCTCCTCCGTCGCTGGAAATTACCAAACAACTAAAATCATCTTTAATGATTTTCTTCTGGTTAACAAACCCTCACGTCAGTTTCTTTACATTAGACACGATGTAAATGTTGAAGCATCTTTGTCAAAATAAAACGTCATGAAATAAATTTTAAAAAATGAAAAAAGAACAAATGAAAGTACAAAATAAAACTAAAATGTGAAATTATTCTCAGTTGATCTTGGACCCAAAGGCTGGTTGGATTAATGGTGCCATAAAAGACGGGGATCAGGCCATCGGAGGAAAAACCAGAGCAAAGGAAAGCAGAGATGGAGCGAATGATGACGGATGAATGAGGGTGGAAGCTGCCGCAGCATCCAGATATGTACTAACAGATGAAACTGTCAGATCATGTCTCATATTTTATAGAAACGTTTTATACCAAACAGAAGCTTCATGGTTTAAAACTTTAGAGTTAATCTGATTATTCTCGATCATTTTAGCTGAACTCGTATTTCCTTGATAACTACACCTCAAAACTTTAGACTAAAAGAAATATTAAAAACAAACACTAAAAATAAAACAAGTAAACAAGCATGATGGGGCTCCGAAGCTAAAATGCTGTTGAGCAATCACTGCAATCAGGTGTTTTCTCTAATGTCCAAAAAAGACGTCTACACCCGTTAACAGGTGTTGGTCCACTGCTCATGAGCAACGTGCTCTAATGTCTCTAGGACAGCTTTGTTTGTTTGTTTTTTCAAATTATTATTTTCAACCAAAATTCAAAAGCAATATTTTATTTCACTAAATTATAACTTTCTAAACTTTCATTTATTATTAGATTCTTTAGTTTCCTGTTATTTGAATTCTTATTGTGAATTTAGCATTTTCTTTAATTGGAGGGTATGAATAATTTAGAGGATGACCATATACAGCGGGGGGAAAAATATTTAACATGTCAACATTTTTCTCAGAAAATATATTTCTAGTAGAGCTATTGACACAAACTTTTTACCAGATGTCGGCAACAACCCAAGTAATGCACACATACAAAGAAATGCTAACATTTCTGTCCATAAATGAAGTTATGTGTAATATAGTGAAACAGGGAATAAGTATTGAACACATGAAGAAATGGAGACAAAAAGATGTGAAAGCCAAGAAAGCAGCTGGAGTCTGTCAGTATTTAGAAAGTAATCCTGTCCCCTATCAGAGCAAAGTAATATCAGTTGCTTTAGTCCTGATTGATGCCTTTAAAAAGGTTTCTCGTCACCAAGGTGTCAGACAAGAAGCATTGCATGATGGGTAAAAGCAAAGAGCTGTCTAGAGACCTACGCAACCTTATTATTGCAAACACACTGAAGGCATTGGTTCCAGGTGCATTTGTAAACTTCTGAAAGTTCCAGTGAGCACCATTGGGACCATCATCCGGAAGTGGAAAGAACACGGCATGGTCATAAAGCGGCCACGGCCAGGTGCTCCTCACAAGATTTCAGACAGAGGAGTCAGAACAATCATCAGAAAGGTTCTCCAACAGCCCAGGACCACTCGTGGAGAGCTTCAGAAAGACCTGGAACCAGCAGGTACAGTTGTTTCAGAGAAAACAAGAAGGAATGCACTCAACCGCCATGGCCTTCATGCACGCACACCACGCAAGACTCCATTTCTGAAGAAGAAGCAGGTTGATGCTGGTTTGAAGTTTGCAACACAACATCTGGACAAACCCATGAAATTCTGGAAAACATAGTCTGGTCAGACGAGACCAGAACTGAACTCTGCAGAGTCATAAGATACAACATGTTTGGAGGAGAAATGGCACCAAAAACACCGTAGCAACAGTGAAGTTTGGAGGTGGAAGCATCATGGTGGGGGCTGTTTTTCAGCATGTGGTACTGGCAGACTTCATATGATTGAAGGAAGAATGAATGGAGAAAAGTAGAGAGACATTCTGGACCAGAATCTGCTGAAGATGAAAAGAGGCTGGATCTTTCAGCAAGACGACCGTCCCACCACACAGCCAAGAAACACTCACCTGCTTTAAGAAGAAGATAAAGCTGCAAGAACGAAGCAGTTAATTTAATTTCTTTTTTTTCTTTCAAAAGTACAATATTGGTCTTTATGAGGCCAGAAGTACCTTTAAACTATGAAAAAGGGTCCAAAGTAATATAAAGTACACATTTGTACCATTCCAACCCTAAGGGTACCTGCAGCATTGAAAAATGTGTGTAGCTTGTACAATAACTATAAATAGCAGTACTTCTAAACAGTAGTATAATTATAGTTATCATACTATGATTTTCATAATAATCACAGTAATAATTATATATAATGATATTATATGTGTTTGGCCTAATATTTATATAATAATTATTCATTTATTATTAGCATCTTTGATTGTTGTCATAATCTCTATTTTATTTTTTTTTTATTCATCATTTTAGTTGGTTTAATTGTATGATGGACCAGGACCGAAGGGTCTTTCAAAAAGGAACCCCCCCCCCCCCCCCCCCCCGCGACAAGCTTTGTACCCTTTTAAGTACAAACTGATATCTCTGTTTTTGAGTGTGTGAGTTGACAGAAGAGACCTGGAACCTTGAAGATCTGAAGGTGGTTTGTGGAAGAATGGACCAAAATCACACCTGAGCAACGTTTTCCACTGGCAGTGTTGTATAGTAACTAAGTAAAAATACTTTGTTACTTTACTTAAGTAGTATTTTTTTTATATTTGTACTTTACTTTACTACTTCTATTTCTGATTACTTTTACTTCACTACATTTACAGAAAAAATCAATACTTTTACTCCATTACATTTACCTGAGCATCTTAGTTACTAGTTACAAAATAACAAGGAACATAATAACCAATGTACAATCTTTGTTTTGTGGTAGTGGGACTAGCAGCAGCCGTGTGCAGCCGTCTCTGAAGTTCTAAACTAAGCTAAACACACCTTTACCTGCCTCAGCAGCAGGTGAAAGCTGTTCAGCATCGCTGGTCTGGTCTTCAGTCCAAGAAGAACCAGACTAAGTTTTCACCATTTTGAGAAACAACTTCTTTTAAGGTTGAACAAAAAGTTTTTAATGGTTCAGTAACGACTGGACGGACAGTTCATGTGCTGTGGCACTGCAGTCATTTAAAGTTCAACCAATCAAGTTCTTTGTTTGTTTGCATCACCTCCGAGCTCTAAGAGTTTATTTGGAATGATTTAATATTGAATGCACGTGGGTATGAATGTTGGTAGGCATGCAGGTCTGTAAGGATGTTTGTGTGTATTTTTCTATATAGTTGGGTTTATGTAAGGAGGTATTGAAGCTCCTTTATACTTTGCAAATTAAAACTTAAAAACTAAATCAAACAGAAATAAAGAAAATGTTAAACTCAAATTTCTGATTGCGTTTTAATAACTGTACTTTTTACTTTTGATACTTAAGTACAGTAAATACTAGCTACTTTTTTACTTTTACTCAAGTAATATTCTAGCAGACGACTTTCACTTTTACTTGAGTCATTTTCCAGTAGGGTACTTTTACTTTTACTCAAGTATGGCTTTTGGGTACTTTATACAACACTGTCCACTGGTTTCCCCGTACAGGAGGCGTCTGGAGGCTGGAACCACCGACAAAGGTTTCAGTCAGCGTGTTCAATACTTATTCTCTGTGTCATTTCACTATATTACACAGAACTTATTTCTGTGTATGTGTGCGTTATTTGGGTTGTTGTTTACATCTAGTAAAAATTTCATGTCAATAGCTCTACTAGAAATATATTTTCTGATATATATATATATATATATATATATATATACACACACATAGATATATCAGTTTAGTCCAAAATGGTCTAAAATCGCTATGGCTATAACTTGAAAGACTTTACTGGAGTACTAGAGTTGTAGTTTGTTGATTTGATTGTTGTTTATTGTGTTGTTCCTTTTTGCTTGTTTTCTTCGACTATCGTGTTTTCCTTTTGTATTTCAATCTGCTTTGGAAAAAAAAAAGTTCAATAAAACTATGAAAAATGTTGAAAAGTCTGCAGCTTTCTTCTGCGTATCAGTTTAGATGCAGTGAGAATAAAGTTTCCTTCTCATTCCTTCTGGTCTTTATTGTTGTTTATTACTGTAGTTTAATAGAAGTTATTGATTTTTATGGCGCAGTGATGCGGTTTGTCCACGGCACCGTGACGACTTTGGCCTGCACATGCAGACATGTTTTATTGGGGATGTTGGAGAACTCGGACATTCATCTGCTGATCTGAAATCAGTAATGTTGGTCTGCATGTGTCATTCACAGACGTGTGTTTGAAGAGTCAGTTTTAGCATGAAAGTGAGGACATCTGCAGGTTTTAATCTAGATTTTAATCTAAGATTCAGTTTAAATGAAGTTTCCTTAGAAAACTCCCAAACACCGGTGAATAAATAACGAACGTGATTTACCGGTTTTACCTGGAATCTGGTTGTTCAGCCACAGAATGAAGCGCAGTTCAACAGATTCAATTTAGAACCCGAAAATAGACGCGATGATGATGATGATGATGTCTAAAGATGAAAAAAATACTTAAATCAAAGTCAAATGTATGACTGGATTTTGTTTATCAGCTGACTGATAGTTTAGCTCCTAAACTATAAATGATTATATATTAATAATGACTTTTTATACATTATAATATATTTAGTGGTATTTTCTTTTATTTCACCCTTTTTCTATTTTTTCCTGAGTTTACTTTGTTTTGTATGATTGTGGATGAAAATCAAGCATGAAGGGGTTAATAAACCTGGATTTCCTTCTTCCTTTTTGTTATTTTATAATTCTTTTTATTCCATTTGTGCAACTGAATAAAATCATCTTTAAAAAAACTAAACAAAAAGATCACATTGGGTCATGAGAAGTCTCTTTCACTTTCCTCTTCATTTCTCTTTATTTTATGTTATTTTTAACTTTCTGAGCCCAGTTTTCAGAAAGAATCAGCAGCTTCTGACATCACGTTTGTCTCCCTCAGATTTCCAATCAGACTTTATTTTATTTCAGTTTACCAGCTGCTGACGGTGAAAACCAGGTTCTGTTAATCTGGTCAGTCCTACAGCGCCACCTGCTGGTGGATGAAGCTGCTACGCGTGAGCTTCCAGATGAAAAGCTGAAACATCAGAGTGCTTTTGCTTTTTAATGAGATCCTCAGGAAGCAGCGTGGTTTGGTGGTGATGATGATGATGATGATAGGTCATAGCAGCAGGAGAAGAAGATCAAGCAGTTTTGTCTGAACAGTCCTGAGACCACATCAGAGTTCAGCTGTGAAACACTGAAGGAAAAACTCAAATCTTTCACTTCTGACTGAGTTCTAAAGTCAAAGCGAGACCACCGAGTCCGACCTGATGCCTCACAGGTCCAGGTCTGACGGTAGTCAGGGATGTTTGATATTGGCTTTTTACCGATATCTCATATACTAGTATTGTCCAACTCTTATTTTCCAATGTCAACCGATGTCAATCTATAAAAATAATAATAATAATGATATTTAATAATTTTTACTTTCTTAAAGGCACAGTCCACCCACAGAATGATGTAACTTTATCTTCCACTTCCCCTCATGGTGAGAAAGACTCTGCAGCACTTTTTTAATATCTCAAATGCAGCCGGTGATCAGGAAGGCTTCTAGTTTCCCCCCAACTTTCATATAATGGAGTTCACCGGGGTCCGAGCCAAAAGGTCCATAAAAGTCCACAAAAACGTGTCAATATTCCTCCATACTGCTCGTCCAATGTGATCGAAGTGTCCTGAGTGGGTAGCGTCCAGAATTTACCCGAAATTACGTCATTTAGTAGATTTTTAGAGCCTAAACAGTAGAACATCTTACTGCATGTTCACGAAACTACGGAAGCCTCGGCGTTCAGCACCTACTCTGCCGATAATGCAAGCATAGAAGAAGAAATTTACTGTTTACATTGTGGTAAGAGCAACAGAGCTGCAGACAAACCGGGACAAACACAGGGGGGGTGGATATTGATTTAACACAAAGAAAGAAAAAGAGAACGCGCAATCTCGTCTGCTGCGGCTTCCGTAGTTTCCTGAACGTGCATCAGCGTGCTTGCTAGACATGCGATGTAGTACTGATGTAGTACTGATGTAGTACTGTTGTAGTACTGATGTAGTACTGTTTAGGCTCTAAAAATCTACTAAATGACGTCGTTTCCAGTAAATTCTGGACGCTACCCACTCAGGACACTTGGATTACATTGGACGAGCAGTATGGAGGAATATTGACACGTTTTTGTGGACTTTTATGGACCTTTTTGGCTCGGACCCCGGTGAACTCCATTATATGAAAGTTGGGGGGAAACGAGAAGCCTTCCTGATCGCCGGCTGCATTTGAGATATTAGAAAAGTGCTGCAGAGTCTTTCTCACCATGAGGGGAAGTGGAAGATAAAGTTACATCATTCTGTGGGTGGAATATTCCTTTAATCCCAATTTTCATTTATTCAAATTTATTATACATATATGTATATATATATATATATATATATATATATATATATATGTATATACATATATATATATATATATATATATATATATATATATATATATATATATATATATATATATATATATATATATATATATATATATATATATATATATATGTATATATCATATTTAATTGATGTGCTTTTTTCTTTTTTTATATTAACATTTTTAAATTACTTTTCATTGTATCCTTCATTATATTACTTTAGGAATTGAATGCAGTATTGGCCTGAAATATCAGCAGATTGTATCAGCTGAGGCTGATGAGAAAATATCAGTATCGGCCCTAAACAAATCTGTATCGGTCGATCCCGTCTTGAGTCGCGTGTTCTTTTTGATAAATCCACATTTCTAGTTTCTGATTTCCAGAGTTTCCCCTGAACTCACTCAGCTTTTTCTCTTGTCTCGCGTTTAACTGAAACTGGATTCAGACGTCTGTCTGAGCACACGCAGCAAATGGGCGGAGCCTGTTTGTGATTGGTGCATTTTACAGGTGGGCGGCTCAGCTGAGGTGAGGCAGAGGGGTGCAGGGGTCAGCTGGTGCAGGGGTTGGGGTGGAGTGCACAGGTGAGGAGCCGGGGGTCAGCGGGGGTCTGATGAAGCTCTGCAGCCTACCTGCTCCTCTTCATCACCTCCTCCTCCTCCTCCTCCTCCTCCTCCTGCTGCTGCTGCAGAGCTGAAACAAACATGAAGAACAAATATGTGACTTCAGATCAGTGATGTTCAGACATGCAGGAATCAGATGGACAGTGTTCCACAGGGACACGAGGAGGACCAGGAAACTTACCGGACTCAGTCTGGGTCATGTGGGCCAGGACCCTGAAGGACTTGGACTGCATGCTGGTGCTGCGGCGGCCCCACTCCGTCAGGTCCTGGTCCTTCTCTGCACTCTGGACGGCCTGGTAGACCGGGGACGCGCTGTCCACCAGCCTCTCTCTACCTGGGACAGAACTGCAACCACATCCCCGAAACCGAACCGGGTCATCAGCAGACACCAGATTTAGTCTGGGAGGAGGTGAACAAGGTGCTGGGGGGGGCTTTACGGTTTCTGTCTATCACTTCAGGTCTGAACTCAGATATTTTAGCAGGTTTGGTTTTAAATGAGGAGACAGAAGAAGAGGACGCTGAGAGGAAGACTCAGAGAGGACGGAGGACAGCAGACATGGCAGGAAGCGGTTTCCATGGCCACCAGAGGAGGAGAAGAAGAAACGGGCTCAGAACAAATCCATGGCCATGTTACAGAAAGTGAAAATCTCTCTAAGTCCTTCAGCATTGCATAATTTATACAACTGCACCGTATTTAACAGACTGTGTAGAAAATGTACAAAAAGAGCTCTAAAAACCATGAATACTAGCAGATACAGATCCTTCAAAGCCATTCTTTATTCGGTAAGTCATTAAAACTTCATGATATGGCTGATTATAATATTCTTCTGGTTTTGTGTCCGAGGAAGGAATGAAGAGCGAGAAAGTGTTTAAAAAACCGAGGTTTAGGCCAAAGCGATGGAAGGAGCTGAAACAGTGTCGTGCACTTCACAAGGAAATAAAGGGATCAATAACAATCATGGAATTCAAGAAACGCATGAAAACAACAATAAAGATGTACGAAAATGAAAGTTTTCAGTAAAAGTGTAAGATCTTAAAAAAATGAAGGATGAGTACATGCTGTAAATTTGTAAATATGTTCAAAATCTGGGAAACATATGACGTAAATGTTCCCCAATTATCTACAATAAATTTGATGGCAATTGTAAATATTGTATAAGAACAGAGAAATAAACCAATTTAAAATGATGCTGATGTTAAAGGTGCCACGACATCAAATTTCACTTTTACTTAATTTGTTCTGCTGAGCACTGATGAGTCCGGCTGTACGATAACAAAAAAAACTTGCAATAAGCGAAAACAGTGTTGATACTCACGATGACGATATATTTCACAATAAATGAAATACTTGTTAAAGCATCTTTTTCATGCTAAGCTTCACTGTCACTTTAAAATGTCTTCCTGTGCTTTTCCACTGCAGCCTTTCCTCTTTCTGCTTCCCTGTTTTAAGTCTCTTTTCAAAAGTGGAACAAATTGACTCATTTATTCAGATAATCCACTTATTAGCCGCTTTCAGACTTGCGTTGCGGTACATGTGCGGTAAAGTGCAGCGGCTCTTTTCAAACATGTCGCTTCCTCGCAGACTAAAGGTGCGTTCAGACCGACCGCAGCAGGTTTACATGCAAAGTCTATGCAAACGCGCGTCAAGGAGCGTCAAACCTCTTGTGGCGCGTTTAGGGTGTCGGGCGTGGCGCATTTTGAGCATTTTGGCATGGCGTTGCTGCGCCTGATCTTTTGAGAAGGGTCAATCTGCGGCACGCAAGACAGGGGCGTGTCGTAGAGTGGGCGTGTCGTAGAGTGGGCGTGTCATAGAGTGGGCGTTTCGTAGAGTGACGTTACTTGACGACACGCCCACCAGGCCAATGGGAGCCCAGTAAAATCTAGCCCTACCCCTGACCCTTCCCCTAAATGTAACCAGACCCACCCACTATGTGACATGCCCACTATAGGACACGCCCACTATAGGACACGCCCACTGGGTTGCAAGCCGCAGATAGATACACTTGGATCTTTCGCCACTTTGCCGCGGGGCGTAAACCAATCAGAAAGATTCAGTATGTCTCGTTGTCGTGATGCAGACACACATTTTCTGACAGGACGGGAAATACGGAGAAACCGCGGGAATCTCTTCACTCCACGGAGACGGTGGAAGAAAAACTGCGATCTGAGTAAAGTCCCGGGTTTTCTAACGGCAGGTTGATGACCTGCTGTCCCGATCGGATTAAGGAGCTGAAATAGTTTATACTGATTTGTCATCACTCCTTTAAATGAAGTAAAAATGATCAAAAAAACAAAAAAAACAAAAGACGAGCAGGAAAACAGTCAGTGGGGTCCAAGTCAAAGGTTATTATTATTATTATTTTGAAACAAACAAACATACAAAAATTGAGATAATGAACCGTTTTCTGTTTTCAGGTTCTTATTCAGAACAATCAGAGAACCCCCTCAGGTAGGGGAAGGTAATTATTCCTATGAACAGAGTTATTATAAACCGGACGAATGTGGCTGATTGAACAGATTAACTGTAATCAGATTGTAACTGTGAAACCGCTTCAGTCAGGAGCTGAAACGGAGCAAAGCTTCATCTCTGATGGACACTTTTCGTTTCTTTCAGGCTTCAACTGGAAAAATGAAGAAAAATGTGAAAATCTTTTTCAGTGTTTTGTTCCTCAGAGTGAGGTGATGATGATGATGAAGAGACAGCTGAGAGGAAGAGGAGAAGCTCTGAGAAGCTCATCCTCCGTTTGTTCAGGAATGTTTGCAACAAGTTTCTCACTCAGGGAAGTAAATAGTGAAGTTTACATTTACAGCAGCTGAGTCAGACAACAACAACAACAACAACAACAACAACAACACGCCTCCAAAAGGCCAAAGTTCTGTGATGCACCAAGTAACCGCATGATGAAGATGAATGACATCATCAATCTCGTCATGTCAACATCACAACATCAACAAGCCAACGCACCGCTGCTCCAACAATCACGTAAAAGCAGATACGGGAAACACCATCATCATCATCATCATCATCTCACCACTGCAGATGAAGACTTGTCTGAACAGAGGATGAGGAAGGGGAGGATGAGGAGGGGGAGGATGAGGAAGGGGAGGATGAGGAGGGGACAGCTGGACGATACAGTTTTGATGGAGACATAAAGGAGGGACAGAAGTGAGAGGAAGATGATGAAGAGGGAGAAAGAGGAGACTGGTCTCATCCAGAGGAAGCAATAAAACACGAATTAAAGGAGCATTACGCTTTATTTAGCAGGACAGGAAGTTCTGATCCTGAAAGCAGAAACATTGTAAATTCACTGAAACGTGTTCAGTCATAAATATAAATCCAGAACCAGAGTCCGTCCAGTTCTAAGGAGCTTAAAGGGATAGTACACCCACATAATCATGTACCTTCATTTTCTAATCACCCTCATGCCGAAGAAGACTCTGGAGGACTTTTTAATATCTCAAATGCAGCTGGAGATCCATCTGCCGACATTCATATGAAATGAAATGCAAAATAATTTATTCATCCCAGAGGGAAATTCAACATTGTAATAGACTGTCTTCTTTTTTAAAATTATTTTTTTCAAACAATGTAACATATTTACAACATAACAACAATGCGTATAAAAACGAACGGTGCAACAACAATCAACCAGTCAGTCATTCCTGTATTTCAGGGTGATGCTGCTGCAGGAATGAATTTCTGTATCTCCGTCCTACAGTGAACATGAATCAGCCTCCCACTGAACACACTCTGTTGATTCTTCACCGTGTTGTGGAGAGGAGGAAGAATCCTCCATCATCTTCATCAGCTTGTGAAGCATTCTTCTCTGAACGATCATCTCCAGCGGCTCCAGAGTTATCCCCAGCACAGAACCAGCTTTCTTGATCAGCTTGTTTAGTTTATTCAAGTCTCTGGTTCTGGTTCTGGTCCTGGTTCTGGTCTGTAGAGTCTGCTCTGACCTTTCTTGTAGATGTAACGGGGTTCAACAGTGCCTGAAACAAAAGGTCCATAAAAGTCCATAAAAACTTGTCAATATTTCTCCATACTGCTCGTCCGATATGATCCAAGCATCCTGAGTGGGTAGCGTCCATTATTTACTGGAAACAACATCATTTAGTTGTATTTTTATAGCCTAAACAGTAAAACATCGTACTTCCCTGACACGCACGCATGCGAATTCCCGACAGTACGGAAGTTATGGCAGACGAGATCACGCGTTCTTTCTTTCTTTCTTTCTTTCTTTCTTTCTTTCTTTCTTTCTTTCTTTCTTTCTTTCTTTCTTTCTTTCTATCACTTTCTTTCTTTCTTTCTTTCTTTCTTTCTTTCTTTCTTTCTTTCTTTCTTTCTATCACTTTCTTTCTTTCTTTCTTTCTTTCTTTCTCTCTCTCTTTTAAATCAACATCAACCCCTCTTTGTGTTTCTCAGCTCGTTCGCTCTTAGCACAACGTAAACAGCAAATTTCTTCTTCTACGCTCGCATTATCAGCAGAGAAGGTGCTGAACGCCCCAGCTTCCGTAGTGTTGTGAATTCGCATGTGTGCGCATTGTGGAAGTGTCATGTACTCCTCTTTAGGCTATAAAAATATACTATATGATGTGGTTTCCAGTAAGTTATGGACGCTACCCACTCAGGACACTTGGATTTCGTTGGACGAGCAGTATGGAGGAATATTGACACGTTTTTGTGGACTTTTATGGACCTTTTTGTTTCAAGTGCCAGTGAACTCTGTTATATAAGAGTTGGGGGAGAATCTCTCCTTCAATCAGACCTGTTCAGGTCCAGGTTCTGGGGAGGATCCGTCCCTCCATCAGACCTGCTGAGGTCCAGGTTCTGGGGAGGATCCGTCCCTCCATCAGACCTGCTGAGGTCCTGGTTCTGGGAGGATCCGTCCCTCCATCAGACCTGCTGAGGTCCAGGTTCTGGGGAGGATCCATCCCTCCATCAGACCCGCTGAGGTCCAGGTTCTGGGGAGGATCCGTCCCTCCATCAGACCTGCTGAGGTCCAGGTTCTGGGGAGGATCCGTCCCTCCATCAGACCTGCTGAGGTCCAGGTTCTGGGGAGGATCCGTCCCTCCATCAGACCTGTTCAGGTCCAGGTTCTGGGGAGGATCCGTCCCTCCATCAGATCTGTTGAGGTCCAGGTTCTGGGTCATGTGACACTGCCTTTTCTCCTGGTTCCTCCCCAAGAGCGGCTTCCTGACAGCCACGTTTCCATGGAGACCATTGCTGATGAGGCTTCATCCACCAGTAGATGGATCAGCTGAAGGTCCAGATGCGTCTCTCAGGTCCTGGTCCAGGTCTTTGCTGGATTTGTTGCTCTAGAATCCTGTTTCTTGTCAGACTGTCTGATCTTTGCTGCTTCTCGCAGATGAAACTAAAGAAACTCAGAGATGAAGAAACGAAGAGTGTTTGATGGGACTGTGTTTGCAGAGCAGCACGAGGTTAATGCAACGCTCCAATCAGAACCAACGTCATGACGGCAGCATCATCTTCATCACTTCCTGTTGCTTCTTTGTGGTTCATTTAAAATGATTTTCAAGTTAAAGACGAATAAAGATAAGTTATAAAAGATTAAACTGAGGGAGCAGGAAGAAATGAAGGTGGAGGAGGAGGAGGAGGAGTGCATGGGGAAAGGAAAGTGGTTTATAAAGAGCTGTTTCAGTTCAAAGGAGGAAACAAAGAGAACGAAACTTTAAGGACGACAGCAGGAGAGGAAGAGGAGGAGGAGGAGGTGGTGGTGTTCTTACCCGGCATCTTGCCCCTTGGCCTGCGACTGCCCCGCGATGGCGTCCATGATGGCGTCCTGCGAGTACATGCTGATGGGTGTGTTGTACTGAGCGTGGATGATGGTGGCCTTACCGCCGGGGCCTGTCACCTCGATGGGTTTATGGGTGGAGAGGGCGGTGTCTTTCAGAACGTTGGGGTTGAAGCCGGCGCTGATGAGTGGAGGACGTGACGGAGGGGGGAGGTGGAGAAGGAGAGAGTTGGAGGAAGAGGTGGATGGAGGTGGAGTTGATGGAGTTGTGTTTAAAGCATGCAGCAGGTCGTGCACACAGCAAACGCACCACAGACCAGGTTCATACGGCCAACATCACAGAACACGGCACAGAACCACAAACACCACAACGGCCTCGTAGAACCAGTAAAAATCCAAAACAGAACACAAAACTGAGAAAAAATCTAATTCTGAGAAATACTGAGATGTTTTCTGACAATATGAAGTCATGAATATGAGAAAACTCAGTTGTTCAGCTGTTCCTACAGACATCTAACCAGCCAATCACACGGCAGCATCTGGTCATGTAGACGTGGTGAAGACGACTTGCTGAAGTTCAAAATGAGCATCAGAATGAGGAAGAAAAGGGATTTAATGGTTGTTGGTCTGAGTATTTCCTGGGATTTCCACACACACACCATCCATAGGGTTTCCAAAGGATGAAGAAGAGAAAATCTCCAGTATCAGACGTTGTCTGGACCAGAATGTCTGGTTGATGTCAAAGGACACGGGGAAGACTGTCTGGAGATGGTAAAAGGCAACAGAAAGTCAGAGAAGCACTGGTTCCAACCAAGGTATGTAGAATAGCATCTCATCTGATGTTCCCGTCCTCTGACGGGACCATCTGACCGTTATCCTGCGGCTACTCCCGCAGGATAACGCACCAAAGTCACAAAAGGCGAATCATCTCAGAATGGTTTCTGGAACATGATGACGAGTTCAATGTTCTCCAATGTTCTCCAATATTCTCCACAGTCACCAGATCTCAGTCCAACAGAGCAGTTTTGGGATGTGGTGGAACCGGAGATTATCATCTAGGATGTGGTAGAACAGGAGATTATCATCACGGATGTGATGAACAGGAGATTCTCATCACGGATGTGGTGGAACCGGAGATTCTCATCTAGGATGTGGTAGAACGGGAGATTCTCATGATGGATGTGATGAACAGGAGATTCTCATCATGGATGTGGTGGAACGGGAGGCTCTCATCATGGATGTGGTGGAACGGGAGATTCTCATCATGGATGTGGTGGAACGGGAGATTCTCATCACAGATGAGGTGGAACGGGAGATTCTCATCACGGATGTGGTGGAACAGGAGATTCTCATCGTGGATGTGGTGGAACGGGAGATTCTCATCATAGATGTGGTGGAGCGAGAGATTCTTATCTAGTATCTGGTGGAACGGGAGATTCTCATCACGGATGTGATGGGACAGAGGAGATTCTCATCTAGTATTTGGTGGAACAGGAGATTCTCATCACAGTAAAGTGTGGTGGAACAGGAGTTTCTCATCCGGATGTGGTGGAATGGGAGAGTCTCATCACGGATGGGGATGAACAGGAGAAATTCTCATCACGGATGTGGTGAAGGGCGGGAGATTCTCATCATAGATGTGGTGGAGCGGGAGGTTCTCATCATGGGATGTGGTGGAACGGGAGATTCTCATCACAGATGTGGTGGAACGGGAGGTTCTCATCACGGATGTGATGAACAGGGAGGTTCTCATCACATATGTGGTGGACGGGAGATTCTCATCACGGATGTGGGGTGGAATGGGAGATTCTCATCACGGATGTGGAGGAACGGGAGATTCTCATCTAGCATTTGGCAGAATGGGAGGTTCTCATCACGGATGTGGTGGAATGGGAGATTCTCATCACAGATGAGGTGGAACGGGAGGATTCTCATCACGGATGTGGTGGAATGGGAGGTGCTCATCACGGATGTGGTGGAATGGGAGATTCTCATCACGGATGTGGTGGAACGGGAGGTTCTCATCACGGATGTGGTGGAACAGGGAGATTCTCATCACGGATGTGATGAAAGGGAGATTCTCATCATGGATGTGGTGAAGGGAGGGAGATTCTCATCACAGATGTGATGAATAGAGATTCTCATCACGGATGTGGTGGAACGGGAGATTCTCATCACGGATGTGGTGGATGGGAGATTCTCATCACGGGGATGAGGGTGGAACGGGAGATTCTCATCTAGTATTTGATGGAACGGGGAGATTCTCATGATGGATGCGGCAGAACGGGAGAGTCTCATCTAGTATTTGGTAGAATGGGAGGTTCTCATCACGGATGTAGTGGAATGGGAGATTCTCATCACAGATGTGGTGGAACGGGAGATTCTCATCACGGATGTGGTGGAATGGGAGATTCTCATCACAGATGTGGTGGAACGGGAGATTCTCATCACGGATGTGGTGGAATGGGAGGTGCTCATCACGGATGTGGTGGAATGGGAGATTCTCATCACGGATGTAGGTGGAACGGGAGGTTCTCATCACCAATGTGATGAACAGGAGATTCTCATCTAGTATTTGGTGGGAGCGGGAGATTCTCATCACGGATGTGGTGGTCCACCGGAGATTCTCATCACGGATGTGGTGGAACAGGAGATTCTCATCATGGATGTGATGAACGGGAGATTCTCATCATGGATGAGGTGAATGGGAGATTCTCATCACAGATGTGATGAACAGGAGATTCTCATCACGGATGTGGTGGAACGGGAGATTCTCATCACGGATGTGATGAATGGGGAGATTCTCATCACGGATGAGGTGGAAAACGGGGAGATTCTCATCTAGTATTTGATGGAACCAGGGGGGAGATTCTCATGATGGATGCGGCAGAACGGGAGATTCTCATCACGGATGTGGTGGAACGGGAGATTCTCATCAAGGATGTGGTGGAATGGGGAGATTCTCATCATGGATGTGGTGGAACGGGGACGGGATTCTCATCACGGATAAAGTGGAACGGGAGATTCTCATCTAGTATTTGGTGGAACAGGAGATTCTCATCATGGATGCGGCAGAACGGGAGATTCTCATCACGGATGTGGTGGAACAAGAGATTCTCTTCAAGAATTCTCATCACGGATGTGGTGGAACAAGAGATTCTCCTCACGGTAGTGGTGAACTGGAAAGTCTTAACACGGATGTGGTGGAATGTGAGATTCTCATCATGGATGTAGTGAACGGAAAGATCCTCATCATGGATGTGGTGGAACGGGAGTTCCTCATCATGGATGTGGTGGAACTGGAGATTGTCATCATAGATGTGGTGGAACGGGAGATTCTCATCATGGATGTGGTGGAATAGGAGATTGTCATCCCTTAGATGTGGTGGAGCGGGAGATTCCTATCATGGATGTGGTGGAACGGGAGATTCTCATCATAGATGTGGTGGAATGGGAGATTCCCACTCATAGGTGTGGTGGAATGGGAGATTCTCATCACAGATGCGGCGGACACGGAAGATTCTCATCACGGATGTGCAGCCAACAAATCTGCAGCAATCCTGTGATGCATCATGTCACTATGGAGCAAAATCAGCTTGAACTGAAGTTGGTTTCCTCATGAATCGAGATTTTACAAATTCTGATTCAATTTTAAGACCGCTGATAAACTTCCCGCAGCATGATTCTACCACCACCGTGCTTCACTGTGGGGTTGTTCCTCTCAGAACATAAGGAGTAGTGGATTTAATTTATCGCCTTCTTCCTCATGTTTGGAAAGTTTATTCTTACTTGACAAGATAGGAAATCCATCAACACTTGTGGCCTTACCAGGGTCAATTTAAGTAGGTCTAACAAATACAACTGAAACACACAGAACCCCAACCATCAGACACATCTACGCAGATCTTAACTAAACCCTTTTCATATAAGTCACCCTGTCCTGAATACACTATATGAAACAACCACAGAGTCCTTTGAGTTGAGACCAAGGGCAAGAATTTGAGACAAAAATCTAGAATTCAGAAGTCTCCATTTGTGCCTTCAAGAAATGAACTTTTAAAGTCAAATGTCTGTCATGTTCCTCTCTCATTACTTAGAAAACATGGCTGCTATTGATTGCTTTTAATTATTTCTGTTGAAGCTGCTGCGATGGTCCTATTCTTTGTCTTCATTGTGATCAAAAGTAGTCTATCTTTTATTCAGATCTCAATAAAGGGGTGAATACATGCATTAGTTGCATTTTGCTGCCAGTAGGGGGCAGCAGCAGAAACCTGCTGAAGAGTCTGAGCTGCTCATGGTTGTGTTGTTGATGCTTTGTCTGCAGTGAAAACAGATTATGAACAACACACATGTTTTGTGTTTTTTGTTTCCAGTGGGATCTGAATTTGATTTCTAATTTCCCACCAAAGGTTTTTTTAATTTGCAAGGAAAGAAGAATGATTTATAAGCAAAATATTTGTCTGTTTTTACTTTCAAACATTATTTTGAAGAAAATGCTCTCTCATCTTTTAGTGTTTCAATTGCAGCCTGTTCTGTTTTATTTATTTATTGTGATTGCCACTTAATTTCTTTTGTTCTCATATCTCTTTTTGGTTTCAAATCTATTCTATTTAATTAAATGATAAAGAAACATAATTCTCTCCATGCTTCGGCATCACAGTGCTCATCTTCATCACATCAGCATCAGCATGCAACAACAGCACACACAAGACAGGCAGACGATCAGCATTTTTCATCCATCTGATCAGTCTGGTTCATCATAACCTCCATCACACTGAAAACTTCTCGCAGCATTAACCCTTAAAACTCCAGAACATCGTTTGGTATTCAACATATCAACACACACTATGTCCAATTATTTCTGCTTTTATTTACCTTCTATCCTCACAAACCAACTCCCCCTCAGCTGCATCAGAAAGCTCTTCTTTCTTTATTCCAGCCATAGAGGATCATTATTTTTCTTCTTCTCAGACATACATGGAACTTTCTACTCACTTTTGATCTTTTGCTGCTCCTGATTGGACGTTACCGCCAATCTGAGTGGTGGAAAGTTTGACAGGGAGAGCCGGATCTACGAAGATCATTATTTGCGTGGAGTAATTCTGCCCAAGCAATCTAGAATTATGCGCGAGGGCCAAACCACGGTTTGAATGCGATTTACAAAGAATGATCGCGCTAATGACAGCGGGTGCAAACGGCTCGGAAAAATGCCCCTGTATAAATTAGGTTTGGCGTGTTCAGAGGTTTGCAGTGTGGAGAATTGTGGGAGATGACAGCGCAAAAAAAAATAAAAAAAAAAATATGACCCACAAAGAGAGATGTTAGTGGAGGAGGAAGATGAAAATATAATTTAAAATAAGAGTGATAAGCACAAAAATGTAAATAATACAGCAGGTATCTGTGGAGAGCCTCAGAAGTGGCCGATTCCGAGAACATGGATCAAAAGTGTCTGCAGCTCCGACATGGTCTCTATGACGCAGGAGGTGTGCACTTTGCCACAATGCCAACGGCTGCTAGATGACTGTGATCCTGTCCAGTCGCTAAAACCCGAGAAAAAATTTAACGTTGGCAAAAGGAGAAAATAAAAGACACAATTAATGCAGCTTTAGTTCTCATTAAGCTCCACAGTGGCTGCAAATGTTTCATTCATCCAGAATATTTTACACCGTGGTAAATAGTGGTGTTTGCTGTGTTGATTTTAACTGAATTCAACAATGAGAACGAAACATGTTGCCCTCTCTGCTCATGGAAAATGATTTTAAATAATGTGTGTGCGTGTGCAGGATTGTCCCTCTCAGAAGTTGCAGCCTTTTTTGTGCAAAGCTGCAGTTTGCACCTGCTTTTCAGACGTACTAAAATAGACGCAAAAAACCAGCAGGGCAATGCATCTCATGGTTGATAAATCACTTTGGAGTGCTAAATTAATGTTTTTAGATTTTCTCCTCCAATCACACGCACAACTGCATGTAAGCCCCACATATTGCATGTTCATAGCAACAAAAGTGCAATATGAATAAGAGGCGCGATTTAGCTCGTTTGAAAGACCGAACCCTTTTTGCACGCTGTTTGTAGATCAGTTTGTACATTTCTTTGTGTGAGCAATGAGATAGCTCACGTTTTTATACACGTAAACCTTTGATATCCGTCCAAAGTGTCTTCATCATCATTTCCAGGTCTAAACAGAGGTCTCTTAGCAACAGAGTAGTGATGTTTTTATGATGGAAATGGGGTAAATAATGGTGTTATCATGGATCATTGTGGATTTACCAGAAAGAGTCTCTGAATAAACACATTTAGTGGCTGGACTGTAAACCTCCTGGATGTGATAGAAATGCTGGAAAACTTCTGTAGATCAGCTAAAAACTATCCATCACAGTTTACCCACAGAGTTACACACTACCGTTCCTGAGACACTGGTGGTGATAGAAGAGCTGGTCCTCAGGGATGATTTGGTGGAGTTTAAGGGTTAAAAATGAAAACGATAAAAAGCAGCAACAGATAAACATACTGCTGTTTGTACCCTGCTCTTTTTTTCTAGATTATTACTGCTGGAAACTGGAGTATTGATGATTTAAATGGTAAAAAGCAGAATTTTTACTCCAAACGCCGAATGAAACGGCGGCAACACCAAACCATGCCTTTCACACACACACACACACACATGCACGCACGTACACACACACACACACACACACATGCGCACACGCACACACATGCACGCACGCACGCACACACACACACACACACACACACGCACATGCACGCACGCACACACAGCACAGAGCAAACACAACCAAGATGCATTCAGACGGATACTAACTTGGGAGGAGCAGGAGAGAAAACCTTGTTGACAGACAGAACAGACATCAGAGAAAGAGAGAGAGAGAGAGAGAGAGAGAGAGAGAGAGAGAGAGAGAGAAAGAGAGAAAGAGAGAGAGAGAGAGAGAGAGAGAATGATTATTAGAAACAACAGATGAAGAGTGATGATGAGGAAGCAGCTCAGTGACAGCTTGTTTAAGGTGGAGGACTCGGGCTGTTCATGGATCCGACCCGTGAGATTCAGCAGAACTTGTGGAAGGTTCCCCAGGGTCAGTGGAGAGTCAGGTCATAACAGCATTTCTGTGTGACGGCTTCACTCACATCAAAGTTTAATCAGCTTTTAAATCGAGAGAGTTTTTCCTTTTGCTACTTTCTGAATCTGTTTTCTCACCCGTGTACACGTTTATGATGATGATGATGATGATGATGATGATGATGATGGTATAATACCCATGTAGCCCTCCAACATTAGCAGCAGAACTGTGGGACAATCCTCGGTTAACAACGGTGACGTCGCCTTTTTTCTGGGTTTCTTCCTCTCTCAGTCGCGCTCATTGTGGAGGACCAGGTCTGGAGGAGTCTGGAGGATTGTGGAGGACCAGGTCTGGAGGACTCGTTCGCGACAGAGTTTCGTTCTCCGTCTCCGTCCTGCAGGTTCAGCAGACAAACCTCCCAGAGACCAGCTGACTTCTGCAGACACGTCTGGCTGACCTGCTCACGACCCGGTCTCACAGAACCAGACCAGAAATCTGTTCCTGTTCTCTTCATGTAGGCGGGATCAGAAAGATGTGATGGTAGAACAGGAGACCCGTGGTCTGCAGGACCCTGGAGGACCAGGTCTGCAGGACTCTGGAGGACCAGGTCTGGGGGAGTCTGGAGGATTGTGGAGGACCAGGTCTGGAGGACTCTGAAGGATTGTGGAGGACCAGGTCTGGAGGATTGTGGAGGATTGTGGAGGACCAGGTCTGGAGGACTCTGGAGGATTGTGGCGGACCAGGTCTGGAGGATTGTGGCGGACCAGGTCTGGAGGATTGTGGAGGACCAGGTCTGGAGGATTGTGGAGACCAGGTCTGGAGGACTGTGCAGGACCAGGTCTGGAGGAGGGTTTTGGGGGACGTATGGATCTGTTTATTTCTGCTACTTTGGTCTCTGTAGTCTTGGACCTGAGACGTGACCCGGGTGGACCTGGATCACCTTCATGGGGGAACTGGTCTATCATCGGGTTTTCAAACTCGCGGCGTCCAGAAGTGTTTTAGACCATAAATGGAGGAAGCACTTTCATCATCATCTTCCTCGGTTTGAAAGCAGTTTTTGTTCAGGGCTCAGATTCACGTCTGTCCTGTCTCCCGTCACAATGAAGCAAGTGCACCCGTGCACCCGCGCACCACCCGTGCACCCGCGCACCACCCGTGCACCAACCGCGCACCCGCACGCCCGCACACCACCCGCGCACCCGCTCACCTGCTCACCCGCGCACCCGTGCACCCGCGCACCCGCGTACCCGCGCACCCGTGCACCACCCACGCACCCGTGCACCACCCCGTGCACTCGCGCACCCGCGTACCCGCGCACTCCGTGCACCACCCGTGCACCCGCGCACCACCCGTGCACCTGCGCACCTGCACACCCGCGCGAGTTCACGACACGACTCGGTGTTCAGCACCTACACTGCCGATAATAAAGAAAAAAAAAAGATATACTATATTAATCCTAATTAGAAACTTATGCTCATGTAACCATCTCAGGTTGAACCTGAGAGCAGGGGGCTGCTACTTAAAGCACCTGGGGAGCAGATGGTGGGGGCTAAGGACCTTCCTCAGGGGTCCACAGTGGTTCACCTGAGTGCCGTGTCAGAGCCTGCAACATTACCACCACGCTACCGACTCCAACTAATGCGAGCGTAGAAGAAGAAATTTGCTGTTCACACAAGAGT
>JALJCO010002259.1:115000-121084 GCA_023101725.1 Atherinomorus stipes | reverse complement strand
CGTTTAGCATTAGCTAGCATAAAAACGTTATGCAGTGCCTCATTTTTGGAAGCATACGTGAAGTAAAGTGTCAGATTAATGAGTGTTCACCATAATTTACCGTGTTTTTGTTGTTGGGGATTAGATCCAGTGTTTTCTCTGCCGTGGAAGCAAGTTATTCCTCCTCTGCTCTGATTGGCCGATATTCCTCCCCGATACGAACACACTGACATCAGTGCACTGAGCGCGCACAGCAGAAATTCGTCTATAGTTTTTTTTTTTTGTAAATGTTAATTTCAATATTAACATCTTTAACAATGCCCAGGAAATTAGAAAATGAACTCGCTGCAGTCCCCCCCCCCCCCCCATCTCCCTAACTCGTGCGAGCAATTAAAGATCCCGTCAAATTGAAATGAAATTAACGAACAATGATGCTCGAGCAGCTGCAATAAACATGGAACAACTTGAAACAGTCGGCCTGTAATCAAACCAGTGTAGCAAATATAGGCCTAATAATAATAATAATAGGCCTAAAATAGGCTATTTTTCCCAGTGTCCCACTGCTTATTTAAGGTTCGAACATTAATTTTCACGTTCGAATCTTGGATTTTTATTAATATTCGAACATATATTCGAATTTAGAATATTCACTGACAGCCCTATCATGCTCTAATCTAAAGCTTTGATCTGCAGCTGAATGTGACATCATCTCATGGTGACATCACGTCTCTGAACATGTCTGAGCGGTGAACGCTGAGAGGGGGTGGGGGGCCTGGAGGGATCACTTAATGGCCTCTTTGTACGTCATGAATACATGATGACATGACAAAGGTAAAGGGGGGTGGGGGGTGGGGGTCTTTAGTGCAATTTGCCTGTCAGCAGGAGGTCCTCCATATTTCAGCTGAGACTGAGGAGGAGGGAGGGCGTTCGTGGAGATAAAGCGAGCTCAGAGACACTCAGGGAACATCTGCATGGCCAGCAATGGTGATGTCCCCTACAGTGTCCCCGTTGGATGGGACCATCAAATGTCTCGTAGAGCCCTATAAAATACATTTTATTCTTTCAAAAATTCTCTTTTAATTTTCCCCATTTCATTATTGAGAATTACATTTTTATTATTTTACACAATAATTTTACACAACAATACAGAGTATAAATCAATATAGCCACTGTATTCAGTTAGGCCTGGGACTATAACAAATGTAGCTGGACGATATCTTGTCCCACATTTTGACAACATTATTGTCGACATTACTGAGACCAATATAACCACTCATGTAACGTTGATATACTGTATCATAATAATACACGTACATCCTTTCAAATGCAACAATTCAGCTTTTTTTCACACTGGAATGTCCAGAACCAGAACTTTTAAATATCCTCAATAAATAAACAAACAAAAAAACAACAAACTTAAATAAAAGGACTCTCAGGCTTTGCAATAACTTTCCAAGCTCCTCTTAACTCACTTGTGCACGTCTGTGCATGTACGTGTGCATATATACATGTGGCTCCACCTCCTTCCATAGATACAAAGATCCTGACTGACTGACAGGATGCTTCACTCCCTTCCTTTTATTCTGCTGCAAACGTGTCCAGGTGCAGAGAAAGTGAACCCCATCGTCATCCAGCGTGTTTGAGCCAGAGATGAGGAAAACAAATACACGCACGCACATGGAGATGTGTCGAGGCCGGAAAAATGATTGAGCTCATTTTCATTTATAGTGTGATTAATTGATGTATTGATTATCATTCCAGGCCTAACTTGAATGCTTTCAAACTTTTAAACATATTTTAAGGCAAAAACATGGCACTAGTTTAAAGAAAAAAATGCCAATAGTACAAAAAACATAATTCAGAGCAATATTAATCTACAGACAGTCGTCCATACCACACAAAATAGAGGTACCAGTTTGTACTTAAAAGGATCCAAAGCTTGTCGCTGGGGGGGGGGGTGTTCATTTCTGAAAGACATTTCTGTACCTTCATGGTCCATTTTTGTACCTTATCAAGCTGTATGAGTTAATAAAGTACAATTAAACCAATTAAAGATGATGAATAAAAGTCAATAAAATTAAGATTATGACAACAATCAAAGATGCTAATAATAAATGAATAATTATTATATAAATATTAGGCCAAACACATATATAATTATATATATAATTATTACTATAATTATTATGAAAATCATAATATAATAACTATAATTATACTACTGTTTAGAAGTACTGCTATTTATAGTTATTGTACAAGCTACACACATTTTTCAATGCTGCAGGTACCCTTAGGGTTGAAATGGTACAAATTTGTACTTTATATTACATTGGACCCTTTTTCATAGTATATAGGTACACTTGTGGACTCATGAAGACCAAAATTGTACTTTTGAGAGAACATTTGTAAAAAATGTACCTACAGGTACAGAAATGTTCCTGTCTCGTACCTCTGTTTCTGAGTGTGCATAGACCATAAGAAACGTGTCCAGGTTAGATAACCAGACTTTTATATTCCTCTCCTTTGATTGGTCTCCCCCCCTTCCTCCTCCTAATATGGCCCCCGGGGATATCTGCTGCACACAGAGGAAAAAATACCCCCCAGCGTTGTTTAGAGTTTTAGTCTCCCCCCCTCCTACACTTATTGAAAACTCCCTCCGCCGGCGCTCGCCCTCCTATACCCCTTTTTTTTATTTTAAAATAATTCTTATTTTATAATTTTCCCCCCCCCCCCTTCTATAACTTCCTAATAACCTAAAATGATTTTTTACCCTTACCTTTTTTTTCTCTTAGTTGCTTTTTACTGGATCTTGGGGTTTCCCCCTTAGCCCCCCCCATAAGGGGTTCCTTTTCCAGAGCTTCCTTCCTCGTTCCCCCTCCACATAATAATGGTGGGGAAACTGCTCTGTCCTGGATTCTGCTGCTTTGAACCTGCATCCATCCAGAGCAGAGCGGATGGAAAGCAGAGTCGATCCAGCTGATTTCAGAAATAAAAACTTTGCACAGACTCTGGATCACGTTTTACTCTGAAACATCAGTGATACGTCCTAACCTGCAGCACCAAGCCGTCAGCTACGTGACACCCGGATGATGAGACGTTTATGTAGTTTAACTCGCCAGTAGATGCACAACGAACAAGGAAAAGTGATCAAACAAAGAGCGAGCAGGTGGTACGCAGGTCGGCCAATGATCGAAGGATCGGCGGTTTGAATCCCGATCCCCCAGCCAACTGTTGTTGTGTCCTTGGGCAAGACTGAACCATCCTTCCTCCAGTGAGGGCCTCGCTGGTGTATGAATGTGTGTGAATGTTCCGGTGGTGGTGGGAGGGGCCGTAGGTGTGAAATGGTTCCATCAGTCTGTCCCAGGGCAGCTGTGGCTGCATACGTAGCTTACCACCAAGCATGAATGAGGAGTGAAAGAATGATGGATCTACTGGGAGCACTTTGAGTGCCTTGAAAAGTGTGATATAAATCTGATCCTTTACTATGATTATCATGGTGTTCCTCGTGGTGCGCTCTGCAGCTTTAGTGACCCCCCCCCCACCCCCTTGGAGCATTTTTCCAAGCGCAGCTTTCTTTGTTCTGATACATCCTACATTTATTATGAATTCGGTTTTTAATGTTCAGTTCTGTGATTCCGTGATGGTGGATGTTATAGGGCCCAGTTTTCTGTTGTGTGTTTCTGCAGAGACGAATGAAAAGCTTCTGGAAACCTTGTTGAGGCCGTTTATGAGAAAGAAGGCATTTTCTCACATATACTGCTGGCGTGGAACCAGCAGAGTGAAGAAATCCTGCCTGGAAACGAAGTCCCCAGATCGTTCTCCATCTGGGTTTGATTTCTACATCTGCCTCCTGTGATCCAGTCACGGCAGCTGCTTTTACACAAAATGTCTGTTTGCAGAACTTTTTCATTTCCAGTAAAGCCACATTTTCCTGGATTTTCTCCATCTTCAGTTTCCAGGAGCTGCTGCAGGACACAGTTCAGGCCTTGGACACAGCAACAGCTTTCTCCACTCTAGATTTTCACCAGTTCCCTCCACAGAGCTGTTATTCGTAAGTGTGTGTCCACTTTGAGCACACACACTAGAACAAACAGTCTCTGTCCCGTTTTATCGGCCCATCAAGTTCAGCTCATCATTTATTAAGAAGCCTCAGAAAAGACACATCAGTCCAGGAACTGGGATTGATTTATCCAGGATCAGCTGCAGGGCACTTCCCCTCAGGGCCTGACACACACACACACACCTCACACAAATGCACACACACACACGCACACACATCACACAAATGCACACACACACACATCACACAAACACACACACATAATCACTCATCTACAGCAAGTCAACAAGTCAATCGACGCTGCATCCTCTTTCCTTTTACAGCCTCTCCTCTCTCTCACCCCTCCTTGGAGGCTCATTTTCCTTCATCTCCTTTTCTTTGTCCTTCCCTCTCATCTTCCTCTGATTTTCCTTCCTACAATAAAACCGGTGAATCGTGCATCTCCACGTTTCTTTCCCCCTCTCATTTCTGCTCACTCCTACTCTCTCTTTCTCTAAAACTAGGTCATTGTGAACATGGAGCCAGGGCTGCTGCCACGCATGACATCCAGATACACGCATGCATTGCCTGGCAACCGCACATTCACCCTCACACCCCCCATGCTCCAGCCTCATTTCCTCCATGTTACCTTCCCTGGAGGTTGTGTTTGGTGCCGAGGGCTGCCTTTGAAACCCGACTCGCTTTGTTTAGCTGCTCTGCTTGCAGAGGGCCTGAGATGCAGCTGACAGGAACAGAAGAGGTCATTTTCCCCTCGGACAGGACGGATTCCTACTTTCCTCTGAGATTACATTAAAAAAGCCTCTGAAGATCTCTGCTGGACTGTGCCTTCATCTCATAGATGATGTGCCTCTTTCCTGTCATGGTCCTCGTGGCAAACCCACAGAAATTCAGCCTGGTGTGGACAGATTACCTTTATCTTGCTCTTGACCAGGTCTAGTTTGTCTGCCTCCTGCCTGAAATCACATACCCAGAATAAAGGCACAGCGGGGGGAACAAGTATTTGACACGTCAACATTTTTCTCAGAAAATATATCTCTAGTAGAGTGATTGACATGAAATTTTCACCAGATGCCGACAACAACCCAAGTAATGCACACATACATAGAAATCCTAACATTTATGTCCATGAATTAAGTTATGTGTAATATAGTGAAATGACACAGAGAATCTGTATTGAACACATGAAGAAATGGAGACAAAAAGATCTGAAAGCCAAGAAAGCAGCTGGAGTCTGTCAGTATTTAGAAAGTAATCCTGTCCCCTATCAGAGCAAAGTAATATCAGCTGGTTTAGTCCTGATTGATGTCTTTAAAAAGATTTCTCATCACCAAGGTGTCAGACAAGAAATATTGCATGATGGGTAAAAGCAAAGAGCTGTCTAAAGACCTATGCAACCTTATTGCAAACCACTGAAGGCGTTGGTTCCAGGTGCATTTCTATTTTTTTTCTCTTTTTTCTTACTTATCCTGTCCAGCATCAAAGCAAGCAGAATGGAAATCTGATTGCTTTATTGTGTTGAACAGTTTTGCTTTGCCAAGTGGAGCTTTATGAACATAAGGCTCCCATTGATATCCTGTTTATTCATTTTATTTTCTTTAATTAAACATTTGTTTATAACAGCATTCCATACCTTGAATGGTGTGGAATGCATCCATCCTACTCCCTTGTAATGAAAGTTAGTGGAACAGAAAGAAAGAACTGAGGAAATGGAAGAGAGAGAGAGAGAGAGAGAGAGAGAGAGAGAGAGAGAGAGAAAACATGAATCCACTTCCATAGTTCACTGGTACATCTGTACAGAAACCCCTAAACAACATTCCAAGGTCTCTGTTGGAAAACAAAACAAGCACAAGCGGGTCCACCTGCGGGTCCCCTACAGGAGGACCTGCAGGTGGCTTAAATATCCTCAGATCATACAAACACACACAAACACACACAAACACACGCAGAACTACGCAGAGAAGAGGGAAAGAGGCATTTCTACACTTCTGAAAGTTGCAGTCAGCACAATTGGGACCATCTTCTGGAAGTGGATCCGTCCGTCCGTC
>JALJCO010002259.1:0-112500 GCA_023101725.1 Atherinomorus stipes | reverse complement strand
TCTCCTCAGACTCTCTGCATTTCCAACCCTGCTTACACTTCCAGACTGCCGCAGAGATCACAGTCACGTCAAAGCTTTATATTAAATTGACTATAAGGATCCATGAATTTGTGTTTCGTAGTGTCTTACTCTCTGTTTTTTCCTCAGGTCTGCTGAGGAGTCACAACAGAGGGAGGGAAGACCACACAAGTCAACGACTGTGAACGTGAGTCCGCTTCATCAGCAGTATTTACAGGAACAATGTTCTTCACCTCCTGACCAATGTTTTTATCAATGTTTTCAATGTTTTTATCACATTGAAAAGTGATAAAAACACATCTGTCCTCCACCTGTTTCACTTCCGTTATCCACTGACTTTCATATAATGGAGTCCACCGGCACTCGAAACAAAAAGGTCCATAAAAGTCCACAAAAACATGTCAATATTCCTCCATACTGCTCTTCCAATGTAATCCAAGTGTCCCGAGTGGTTAGCATCCATAATTTACTGGAAACCACATAATTTAGTAGATTTTTATAGACTAAACAGTAGAACATCGTTCTTCCACGATGAGTGTTCATGTGAGTTCACGATACTATGGAAGCTGCGGCGTTCAGCGGCTACTCTGCCGATAATTCAAGCAAACAAGAAGAAATTCGCTTTTTACATTGTGCTCAGAGCGAACGAGATGCGGACAAACACAAGAGGGGTTGGATGTTGATTCAGAAAGAAAGAAAGAAAAAGAGAACGCACAATCTCGTCTGATTTGGTCTGCCGCGGCTTCCATCGTCCATGGTCCTGTGTGAAAAAGTGATCGCCCCCTAAACCTAATAACTGGTTGTTCCACCTTAGCAGCAACAACTGCATCAAGCGTTTGTGATAACTGGCAGTGAGTCTTCTACAGCGCTGTGGAGGAATTTTGTTCCACTCATCTTTGCAGAATTGTTGTAATTCAGCCACATTGGAGGCTTTTCCAGCATGAACCGCCTTTTTAAGGTCATGCCACAGCATCTCAATGGGATTCAGGTGGGGGCTTTGACTAGGCCACTCCAAAGTCTTCATGTTGTTGTTCTTAAGCCATTCAGAGGTGGACTTGCTGGTGTGTTCTGGATCATTGTTCTGCTGCAGAACCCAAGTGCGCTTCAGCTTGAGGTCACCAACAGATGGCCGGATGTTCTCCTTCAGGATTTTTTGGTAGAAGCAGAATTCATGGTTCCATTTACCACAGCAAGTCTTCCAGGTCCTGAAGCAGCAAAACAGCCCCAGACCATCACACTACCACCACCATATTTTACTGTTGCTATGATGTTCCTTTTCTGAAATGCCGTGTTACTTTTACGCCAGATGTAATGGGACCTCCACCTTCCAGAAAGTTCCACTTTCGTCTCGTCAGTCCACAGAGTATTTTCCCAAAAGTCTTGGGGATCATAAAGATGCCACACTCACACGCAGACACACACACACACACACACACACACACACACACACACACACACACACACACACACACAGAGATACACACATATATATATATATATATATATATATCGTAATATATATATATATATATATAATAAGGGATTAGATTTCTATAGCGCTTTTCAAGGCACTTAAAGCGCTTTACAGTAGGTCCATTATTCTTTCACTCCTCATTCATACTTGGTGATGGTAAACTACGTATGTAGCCACAGCTGCCCTGGGGCAGACTGACAGAAGCGTAGCTGCCTTTCGCGCCTTCGGCCTCTCCGACCACCACTGGAACCATTCACACACATTCACACACCAGCAGTGCCCCCACTGGAGCAAGGTGGGTTAAATGTCTTGCCCAAGGACACAACGACTCATGTTTGGGGGATCGGGATTCGAACTGCTGATCCTTCGATCCTTCGATCATATACATACATATATATGTATATATATATATATATATATATATATACTGTATACAGATATATATGTATATATATATATATATATGTATATCTACATCTATCTATCTATCTATCTATCTATCTATCTATCTATCTATCTATCTATCTATCTATATGTACATATATGTATATGTATGTATATCTGTGATATATATATATATATATATATATATATATATATATATATACACAGATATAATTTCACACAAATGAAAGAGTTGACTATCTAGATGTGGCGGTTTGATGATGATGAACAGATATTTAATGTACCCGCTGGTATTTCTTGTACGTGTTTACTGGTTTTACGTCCCGGTGGGTTGTTAATGAAAGCATCTGTTGTGTCAGATCAGCAGCATGCGGCGTTTATTAATTACTGTCTGAGTCCTGTGTGTGTACAGAAGAAGATCACACACTGCTAGGCTGTAGACTCTGGAGGCTGCAGACAGTAGATGTGTTTGTTGCTTCACTGTTTGCAGACTGGTCTTTACTGGTCTGTACTTGTATGCATGTCTCCAGGTACTGGGGTGCTGAGGGTAACTGTGATGGCTTGAGGGTTATTTTGGGGATACGTATGGAGGTTGAAGGAGCGGCTGAGAGGCCAGTGAATGTGTCAGTCCTCCGACGTAGCTGCTGCCTCCAGGAGACAGAAGCCAGATCTTTCAGGAGAAACTGTGTTTGTATTTAGAATAAGCTGGTGCTGCTGGAGGGAGAGCTATTGAATTATTTAGCATCTTTGGCTGCCTCTTGGCAACTCTTGGCACATAATCTCAGTCCATCTTAAATGAGCTCTGGGATGTTGGCTGTGTTGTTTTCATGCTGCTGAACTCTGCTCCCATGCAGAAATTCCACCACTTGTTTGTTTCTATATGCGCTCCACAGTAGGGCTGGGTCATATGTCGTTCACGGTAACACCAGTGTAACGTTAGGGAACGATAAGAAAATGAAATATCATGATATAATATGGCTGAGACGCACATGCAGCCAGTCTGGCAGCGACTGAAGAGGAGGAGTAAAGTCAAAGCAGCGCATTAACTCAAAGCTTGTTCCTCCATGAGAAGCGAGAACTTCCTTCTTGTTCTCAAGGCCGCTAGGACAAGTAAAAGGTTTGTTTTGGTCATTTCATCCTTTACATGAAGCTTCATCTGTGGTGGGGGGGTTATTAATGTGGGGGTATGACTGTGAGAAACTTTGTTTATCACAGGCGGGCAGAGTTACGCACGTAGGGGTGTCCTTGTATCTACATGCCACGTGCTGTAAATATTTCGTACTTACTCACCCCTTCGATCAGCTGTTTATTAAAGCTACCCGTTTAACTTCACATCAGCGCATCGTTTTCCACGTCCAGCTGGTCTTAGTTAACCCCGCCCACCTCGAATGTCAGAGTGATCACTCAATACCTCTCATAGCCGCGCGAGATGAACGCTCTGCTCATAAATATGATCACGTTCTGCTCAGAGACTCATTATTTTGGTGTGCTAGAACAAGGAAACATGGAATAAATGCAGGACTAGGGTTCGGTTCTCCAGCTCTGCTGTACATGGTTCTGCTCAGGATCTGCAGCCCAGTTCCACTGGAAACACTTTTTGCTAAAATTAACTGACAGTAAGGGATTTGCAACATCTGCACAGCTAATTTCATAAAAAGTTATAACTTTCATGCTCATCAGAAACAGCTGTAAGTTGTCTATAAATCAAATCTATATCTAAAAACATGGTATCAATCTATTTTACTAACAAAATCTTACAATATTTTGTAAATTCTTGCGAGATTTCAGAACAAAATGATGAAATATCATGAGATTTTATTAGTAAAATAGATCAATACTGCGTTTTAAATGTCAATATGATATATATCATATTAAAATATTGCGATAATTCAGTGCATCAATATTTTTTCCCACCCCTTGTCTTTAGAAGCTTTAAAGGTGTCATAACCTGCTGTTTTATACACACAATCCTTCTTAAATTATCTTCAAATGAATTTTTAATTCTAGTTGGGTGGGAGCAAAATTTAATGAGCTCAAATTAACCTGTTTTTATCCCCAACTATTGTTTGTTATGAGAATACGCACGAGAGTTAGACCTGTCTGTAAGCGCGTTTACGAGGCAAACGTCAAAGCCAAAACAAAGTTTTATCAGGACAGAGCAGGTGAAGGAAATGATGTCCCAACAGAGAAAAACGTGATAAAAACGTAACGGTGCGGCTGATGGAGAGGATCCGCGGAGTAAAAGGGCTGGTCTCTGATGGATATAAGGAGCGGACGTCTGACGTGAAGTTAACCAAACACTGTTAGCTTCTGTAGCTACATTAGAAGCTTGTCCGCTCGTCAACCACCGTTTACTGGTCTCTTAAACAAAAGATAATAAGTTACACAGCAGCAACACTTACCGACTGCACATCCTCACTGATAAATATAATCCACTGCTCCCTGGTAAAGCTGTCCCTCCTGTTACACTGAAAACTGCTGAACTTCTGCCGAGGCAACTCAGCATGGCAATCTTCCTCCTCCTCCTCCTCCTTGTCGCCAGCGTCCTTTCTGACAAAGCTGATCTACTCTGTGGCAGGTAATCAGCTGCCTTCAGGTGGTGCTAAAGACGCTAGCTTAGCAGCTCGCTCGCAGCCTCTCTAGTTCACGTCATAACAGCTGATCATAAGACTCCACAGCAGGTAATCAGCTGCTTTTAGGTGGCGCTAAAGAGGCTAGCTTAGCAGCTAGCAGCCTCTCTCGTTCACGTCAATGGGAGAAAGAAATCCAAACCGCGTACTGTGGAGAGCGCGTGCTTGTGGCCGATTCTGGTGAGAAGAGAGAGCCCGCACTCAAAGACGAAGTTACTTTCACTTTCTGGAGTTTCTGACACATTATAACTGAGGTCCTGTTCCAGTACACATGTTTTAACGTGAAAAAGTGGGATTTCCAGGTGATGACTCCTTTAAAGTCTATAAAAAAGAAGTTTTTGAACAAGAAGTGTTTTTTTTTCTTTTTTTTCTAGACTTTAGAAAGAGCGGGCTGATTGATTAAATATCGGTTAAATATCGGTGGGGTGGCCGCTGTCCGATACTCAGTTTTAAGGCTGATATAGGCCGATACTGATAGGGGGCTGATTATATCGTGCGTCCCTACTTGGTAAGATTTGAGTTTTTGCAGTGTGATCATGAAAGACTTCAGAGAGGAGGCTGAAGGTCCAGACAGAAACCGTGAGAAGAAAAAGTCTGAACGGGTTCAGGTCGGGATGATGCTTCCTCCTCCTCTGCCTCAGCTCCTCACTCCCTCCTGTCATACCTCCCAGCATCATCAGCCACGGACGTGAACACCCTCACCAGCATCTTCCCTACGTTAGGAGACCTGCTGTGCGAGAAGTTGATGGATGATTCTTCACAGCACCGTGGTTTCATAGTTAGCATTTTACATCCATGTTTGCTAGAATACATTTATTGTTACTGTGCCGTGTGGCATTCACTGACCCTTCTCCTTGGCTGAACCCAGCTGCAGTGCACATGTGTGACTGACCCACTTCAGCGTTTCACACTTTTTCTCTTCAGCTGATTGAGATTTCTCTCTGCCGACCGTTCCCTCTCTCCTCTCCCTGCCTGAGACCCCAGCTACAGACAAAAACGTAACCATGCTCAGACTAAAACAAATGATGTCCAGATATCACATCTGAAATGTTTGACTTCACACAATCTAAACTGAGTAACTTCATGTGACCTGATTATTTGATCTGATGTGAACATAAATACTACACTTGACTCAACCTTCATTTTTTGCCTTGATCCGATTATTTTCTTTACTATTAGTTATTGAACCAAACTAATAAACTGAAATTCAACTCATTTTTGTTTAGTAAATGCAAATTGAAAATTTCTGCTTGGGTCAATTTAATTAAGCATGTTCCATGCTGTGATTTTGAATAATGTGCTTTGCAGCATTATTCTTTTGCTCCTAATGCAAATTTGCTCAGTTTAAGTTTACACCAGAGTAAATCCAGAGTCTGTGATGGAACAGCAACATGATTTATAAATAAGTTTTGTTGGTTTTATTTTAGATATTTTATAACATTGGATATAGTGGCGAGTTGATCTCCTTGAACTGTCCTTCACACTCATGGTGCAACTTTAACGTCCAAACTGAACAGAATTTCTTCACAACTTCCTCTGAATGTGAACATAAACACAGCAGCAAACACTTAACTCCCATTTAAAACATAACTATCATAAACGGGAAATTTCCTGTTGAATATGCTTTTCCCATGAGCCTTTGTGGTCCAGATATGTTGAGTTTTGAAGCCCCGCCCCCTTTGTTGTTCATGCATGCTGAAGCTGAAACAACGTAATAAATTTTCTTTGAGTGAAAGGATCAATTATGTCAGATTGGAGAGAGTGGGGTTTTTAAGTTGATATTACTTAAAAAAAATAAGATTTAATCACCAAACCAAAATAATTAAGGACAATGTCACAATGTCAAATAATGGACGTCTGACTGCAGTGTGCAGTGTGCAATGTACATGCGTAATTCATTTGACTCAAACTAAAAATATTACCTGCAGGTCATGAAGAAAAAAATAAATTGAGAGAAATCAAAAACTTTGTTTTGGATCCTTTTGTTCATATTTAGTTCAGTATAAATCAAACTTGATGTCTCTAAATGCAAAAAAGATGAGTTTTACTATTAAATCAATAATTTTATCTTTAACGACTGTTATCAGATTCACACTCAAAAATAGAGGTACCAGTTTGTACTTACAGTAAAAGGGTACAAAACTTGTCGGGGGGGGGGGGGGGGGGGGATCTTTTTGAAAGACATTTCTGTACCCTTCGGTCATGGTCCATTTTTGTATTTTATCAAGTTGTACCAGTTAAAGTACAATTAAACCAATTAAAAATGATGAATAAAAGTCAATAAAATAGAGATTACGACAACAATCAAAGATGCTAATAATAAATGAATCATTATTATCTAAGTATTAGCACCAAACACATATATAATTATACATATAATTATTACTATGATTACTATGATTATTATGAAAATCATAATATAATTACTATAATTATACTACTGTTTAGAAGTACTGCTATTTATTGTTATTGTACAAGCTACACACATTTTTCAATGCTGCAGGTACCCTTAGGGTTGAAATGGTACAAATTTGTACTTTATATTACTTTGGACCCTTTTTCATAGTATATAGGTACTTCTGGCCTCATAAAGACCAATATTGTACTTTTTGAGAGAACATTTGTAACAAATGTACGTACAGGTACAGAAATGTTTCTGTCTCGTACCTCTGTTTTTGAATGTTGAATGAACAACTGCATGTTACACTTATTTCAGTGTACAGTCTTCTTTTAACATTTATGAACATAGTGATGTTGTTTTAGTCAAATTAATGTAGAAGTTTTGAAATTTAGAAAAATCTTCCTATTTGACCCGATGAGTTCTGCTTTTTATGTGAAATGTGAATCTATGAGAAGTGGAGTTATCACCGAGTCCTGCAGATTCAGACACGAGGCTGATGAAATGATCAGAATAATCCGTTTTTCACCGCCCCGTCTGATTCCTGGGTTTTTCCTCGGCTTTGTCTCTAGCTGGGTCCTCTCAGCAGGACCTCAGCTGTAAATGTAGGCCACATCTAACAGCTTCATCCTAACATCTGTCTCCATCTTCACTCCCAGATCCGCACCGCAACTGCCACGAGAACCTCTGACCCGCCCAGACAGGTGAGGGCTGGAGAGATGTTGGGGCAGGGCGGGCGCGTGGCCCTGGCCACCATGGCGACGGTGCTGCTGCTGTGGCGAGAGGCAGCATCCATAGAAGTTCCTTCAGACCGTAAGTTACAGAAAAGTCTGCTCTGAGAGTTTGCTAGAACTAGATCCAGATCTCATACTGGTTTATAAACTGACTCAGAGCTAAAAGCTGTGTTTCTGTTCGCGTCATTAGCTAAAGCCATCACTTCTACACGTTTAAGCCGTTGATCGTTGCAGAGCTCCTTCCTACAGAAACCCTGAATGATAGATGCAAGCACTCAAAATAGCATCTTTACCGCCACATTTAGGAAGAAATACTTATTCATACAACCATTCTCTTAGGGCTCGGAGCAAAAGCTGATCCACTTTCCTTTAATCCTCCAGTTTTAGTCGTGTTTGCGACTCCAGGTCTGAAATCATCAAACAGATTTTCTGAGATCAACCAGATTTTCTGGAATTAAACAGATTTCCTCAGATTAAACAGATTTCCTGGAATCAAGCGGATTCTTGAGATCAAAAAGATTTCCTGCATCAAGCAGATTTCCTGGGCAGTTTCATGAGATTTTGTTCTCACATGTTTATAAGAAAGATATGTTTCTTGAAGAATTAGTTCCACATGTGTAGTAAAGGTCACCTATCTGATCACAGCTGGTTTTAGAGGATAAACTCAGATTTAAAGTACATACATGCACATACACACACACAAACACGCAAACACACGCACGCACACACACACACACACAAACAGCCTCTCAAAGAATTTCTGGAGATCACTTTGTCAACCTTCTGACCTCCTTTATGAATTCATCAACTAAATCAATTCCAGCTTTATTTCTACAACAGCAGTCTACAACAGATCATCTCGAGTCACTTTTACAGACAAAGTCCAGCTATATTCCAGTAATAATCCAGTTATAATCCAGCTATAGTCCAGTTATAATCCAGTTATAGTCCAGTTATATCCCAGTAATAATCCAGTTATAGTCCAGTTATATCCCAGCAATAATCCAGTTATAGTCCAGTTATATTCCAATCATAATCCAAGTTATAATCCAGTTATAGTCCTGTTATAATCCAGTTAAATTCCAGCCATAATCCAGTTATAATCCAGTTATAGTCCAGTCATAATCCAGTTATAGTCCAGCTATAGTTCAGTTATAATCCAGTTATAGTCCAGCTATAGTCCAGTAATAATCCAGTTATAGTCCAGTTATATTCCAATCATAATCCAAGTTATAATCCAGTTATAGTCCTGTTATAATCCAGTTAAATTCCAGCCATAATCCAGTCATAATTAAGTTATAGTCCAGTCATTATCCAGTTATAGTCCAGCCATAATCCATTTATAATCCAGATATAGTCCGGTTATAGTCCAGTCATAATCCAGTTATAGTCCAGCCATAATCCAGTTACAGTCCAGTCATAATCCAGTTATAATCCACTCACAATCCAGTTATAATCCAATTATAATCCAGCTATAGTCCAGCTATAGTCCAGTTATAATCCAGTTATAGTTCAGTTATATTTCAATCATAATCCAGTTATAGTCCAGTTATAATCCAGTAATAGTCCAGTCATAATCCAGTTATAATCCAGCTATAGTCCTGTTATAATCCAGTTACAGTCAGTCATAATCCAGTTATAGTCCAGTTGTAGTCCAGTTATAATCCAGTTATAATCTAGTGACAGTCAGTCATATTCCAGGCATAATCCAGTTATAATCCAGTTATTGTCTAGTTATAATCTAGTTATAGGTCATTTATAATTCAATAATTGTCCAGTTTTAATGCAGTTATAATCCAATAATATTCAACAATAGGACGAGGTGTCTCATGGATAGATGGATGGAGGGAGGGAGGGATGGATGGATGGATGGATGGATGGATGGATGGATGGATGGATGGAGGGAGGGAGGGAGGGATGGATGGATGGATGGATGCTTGGATGGATGGATGGATGGAGGGAGGGAGGGAGGGAGGGATGGATGGATGGATGGATGCTTGGATGGATGGATGGATGGATGGATGGATGGATGGATGGATGGATGGATGGATGGAAGTGGAACCCAGCCCTCTCTGGCCTGTACTGATGATGTCACTGTCTGCAGTCATCTTTATGAGCTCATGGTGAACTTCCGTGGCTGTGTCCGAACGTCCTCCCTACTCTCTAACCCCACATTCACATACCACACTACCTGGTGCCTCATTCTGCCTGTAATTCGGACACAAAGCTGAAACTTTTTCCTCGCTGCACATCACGTGATTACCAGCTGTCACCGTGGCAACCACAGCGGCATCCACGACTCACGAAAAGATTTCATTCCAAATCAAATCTGTCATTTTAAATGAAGGTATTTTATTTGGTTATATTGTGTTTAATCCTTTTTCTGTTGTTTTTTTTTCTCTCCTTTTTTTTTCTGCCCCTCTATGTGTCCAACACCTCACGCCATTCAGCTCTCTTGATAGCAATGCATTGTGGTCTATATTTTCCCGTCTAGGGACCATCGAAGCTCACTAGTTTTCAAGATGCATTGTGGGTAACTTTTAGTGCACTTTTTTCTTTCCGGACATTTAAACACCCCTACAAAATGGCGTGATCTCTGTACATGTAGGGAGTAGGGTGGACATTTAAACACCCCTACAAAATGGCGTGATCCCTGTACATGTAGGGAGTAGGGTGGACATTTAAACACCCCTACAAAATGGCGTGATCCCTGTACATGTAGGGAGTAGGGTGGACATTTAAACACCCCTACAAAATGGCGTGATCCCTGTACATGTAGGGAGTAGGGTGGACATTCGAACACCCCTACAAAATGGCGTGATCCCTGTACATGTAGGGAGTAGGGTGGACATTCGAAGACCCCTACAAAATGGCGTGATCCCTGTACATGTAGGGAGTAGGGTGGACATTCGAAGACCCCTACAAAATGGCGTGATCCCTGTACATGTAGGGAGTAGGGTGGACATTCGGACACCCCTACAAAATGGTGTGATCCCTGTACATGTAGGGAGTAGGGTGGACATTCGAACACCCCTACAAAATGGCGTGATCCCTGTACATGTAGGGAGTAGGGTGGACATTCGAACACCCCTACAAAATGGCGTGATCCCTGTACATGTAGGGAGTAGGGTGGACATTCGGACACCCCTACAAAATGGCGTGATCCCTGTACATGTAGGGAGTAGGGTGGACATTTAAACACCCCTACAAAATGGCGTGATCCCTGTACATGTAGGGAGTAGGGTGGACATTGGGACACCCCTACAAAATGGCGTGATCCCTGTACATGTAGGGAGTAGGGTGGACATTCGAAGACCCCTACAAAATGGCGTGATCCCTGTACATGTAGGGAGTAGGGTGGACATTGGGACACCCCTACAAAATGGCGTGATCCCTGTACATGTAGGGAGTAGGGTGGACATTGGGACACAGCCTGTGTGTTATGGAGGAGCTGAACTTCAGGATGTAACGTGTTCATGTGTAGATGCGATGGAGAGCAGCTGCAGCGTGTGTTTCTGATGTTTCATCTAATGTGAATGATGTGTTGTGTCTCCCTGGGCTCTGCTCATCCTGCTCTACGTGGGAACTTCTTACAGGTGAGTCCTCATTCTCAACACCACTTTAATCTCCTTAACTCAGAGTGATAGACGTTGAGTTCATTACAGTGAATCCCACCTGGTCCAGACCCTCCATGTCTGCTCCTTCTCACAGACATGGAGATTTCCAGATTGAGCTCGAATAAAACTAACACATCGTTAAGATCGGAGCAGCAGCTGTCAGACAGACAAAGCTCTGACGTTAAAATCACGGCTCAGTGCAAGAACAGAATCATTATATTTGTGTTTGTGACCCAGTTTTGATGTGGACTGGACCAGCTGGGAACCACTGATAACTGCAGCAGGTTGTAGAGCAGCAACTGTCTCTAACAATATTAACATCACACCATGTCCACCCTCCTCTCTGCTCCTCCTCTCTGCTCCTCCTCTCTGCTCCTCCTCTCTGCTCCTCCTCTCTGCTCCTCCTCTCTCTGCTCCTCCTCTCTCTGCTCCTCCTCTCTGCTCCCTCTTCTCTGCTCCTCCTCTCTCTGCTCCTCCTCTCTGCTCCTCCTCTCTGCTCCCTCCTCTCTGCTCCTCCTCTCTGCTCCTCCTCTCTGCTCCTCCTCTCTGCTCCCCTCCTCTCTGCTCCTCCTCTCTGCTCCTCCTCTCTGCTCCCTCTCTCTTCTCCTCCTCTCTGCTCCTCCTCTCTGCTCCCTCCTCTCTGCTCCCTCTCTCTTCTCCTCCTCTCTGCTCCTCCCTCTCTGCTCCCTCTCTCTGCTCCTCCTCTCTGCTCTCTCCTCTCCTGCTCCCCCCTCTCTGCTCCCTCTTCTCTGCTCCCTCTCTCTACTCCCTCTCTCTGCTCCCTCTCTCTGCTCCTCCTCTCCTGCTCCCTCCTCTCTGCTCCCTCTTCTCTGCTCCCTCTTCTCTGCTCCCTCTCTCTACTCCCCTCTTCTCTCTCCCTCTCTCTGCTCCTCCTCTCCTGCTCCCTCCTCTCTGCTCCCTCTTCTCTGCTCCCTCCTCTCTGCTCCTCCTCTCCTCTCCCTCCTCTCTGCTCCCTCCTCTCTCTCCCTCCTCTCTGCTCCCTCTCTCGCTCCTCCTCTCTTCTCCTCCTCTCTGCTCCCTCCTCTCTTCTCCTCTTCTCTCTCCCTTCTCTCTTCTCCTCCTCTCTTCTCCTCCTCTCTGCTCCTCCTCTCTTCTCCTCCTCTCTGCTCCTCCTCTCTTCTCCCTCCTCTCTGCTCCCTCCTCTCTTCTCCTCCTCTCTCTGCTCCTCCTCTCTGCTCCCTCCTCTCTTCTCCTCTTCTCTGCTCCCTCCTCTCTTCTCCTCCTCTCTTCTCCTCCTCTCTGCTCCTCCTCTCTTCTCCTCCTCTCTCCCCTCCTCTCTTCTCCTCCTCTCTCTGCTCCTCCTCTCTGCTCCTCCTCTCTTCTCCTCCTCTCTCTCCTCCTCTCTTCTCCTCCTCTCTGCTCCCTCCTCTCTTCTCCTCCTCTCTCTGCTCCTCCTCTCTGCTCCCTCCTCTCTTCTCCTCTTCTCTGCTCCCTCCTCTCTTCTCCTCCTCTCTTCTCCTCCTCTCTTCTCCTCCTCTCTGCTCCTCCGCTCTTCTCCTCCTCTCTGCTCCTCCTCTCTGCTCCTCCTCTCTGCTCCCTCCTCTCTGCTCCTCCTCTCTGCTCCTCCTCTCTGCTCCTCCTCTCTGCTCCCTCCTCTCTGCTCCTCCTCTCTGCTCCTCCTCTCTGCTCCTCCTCTCTGCTCCCTCTCTCTTCTCCTCCTCTCTGCTCCTCCTCTCTGCTCCCTCCTCTCTTCTCCTCCTCTCTGCTCCTCCTCTCTGCTCCTCCTCTCTGCTCCTCCTCTCTGCTCCTCCTCTCTGCTCCCTCTCTCTGCTCCTCCTCTCTGCTCCTCCTCTCTGCTCCCTCCTCTCTGCTCCTCCTCTCTGCTCCCTCCTCTCTGCTCCTCCTCTCTGCTCCTCCTCTCTGCTCCCTCCTCTCTGCTCCTCCTCTCTGCTCCTCCTCTCTGCTCCTCCTCTCTGCTCCCTCCTCTCTGCTCCTCCTCTCTGCTCCTCCTCTCTGCTCCCTCTCTCTTCTCCTCCTCTCTGCTCCTCCTCTCTGCTCCCTCCTCTCTGCTCCCTCCTCTCTTCTCCTCCTCTCTGCTCCTCCTCTCTGCTCCCTCTCTCTGCTCCTCCTCTCTGCTCCTCCTCTCCTGCTCCCTCCTCTCTGCTCCCTCTTCTCTGCTCCCTCTCTCTACTCCCTCTTCTCTGCTCCCTCTCTCTGCTCCTCCTCTCCTGCTCCCTCCTCTCTGCTCCCTCTTCTCTGCTCCCTCTTCTCTGCTCCCTCTCTCTACTCCCTCTTCTCTGCTCCCTCTCTCTGCTCCTCCTCTCCTGCTCCCTCCTCTCTGCTCCCTCTTCTCTGCTCCCTCCTCTCTGCTCCTCCTCTCCTGCTCCCTCCTCTCTGCTCCCTCCTCTCTGCTCCCTCCTCTCTGCTCCCTCTCTCTGCTCCTCCTCTCTTCTCCTCCTCTCTGCTCCCTCCTCTCTTCTCCTCTTCTCTGCTCCCTTCTCTCTTCTCCTCCTCTCTTCTCCTCCTCTCTGCTCCTCCTCTCTTCTCCTCCTCTCTGCTCCTCCTCTCTTCTCCTCCTCTCTGCTCCCTCCTCTCTTCTCCTCCTCTCTCTGCTCCTCCTCTCTGCTCCCTCCTCTCTTCTCCTCTTCTCTGCTCCCTCCTCTCTTCTCCTCCTCTCTTCTCCTCCTCTCTGCTCCTCCTCTCTTCTCCTCCTCTCTGCTCCCTCCTCTCTTCTCCTCCTCTCTCTGCTCCTCCTCTCTGCTCCTCCTCTCTTCTCCTCCTCTCTGCTCCTCCTCTCTTCTCCTCCTCTCTGCTCCCTCCTCTCTTCTCCTCCTCTCTCTGCTCCTCCTCTCTGCTCCCTCCTCTCTTCTCCTCTTCTCTGCTCCCTCCTCTCTTCTCCTCCTCTCTTCTCCTCCTCTCTTCTCCTCCTCTCTGCTCCTCCGCTCTTCTCCTCCTCTCTGCTCCTCCTCTCTGCTCCTCCTCTCTGCTCCCTCCTCTCTGCTCCTCCTCTCTGCTCCTCCTCTCTGCTCCTCCTCTCTGCTCCCTCCTCTCTGCTCCTCCTCTCTGCTCCTCCTCTCTGCTCCTCCTCTCTGCTCCCTCTCTCTTCTCCTCCTCTCTGCTCCTCCTCTCTGCTCCCTCCTCTCTTCTCCTCCTCTCTGCTCCCTCTTCTCTGCTCCTCCTCTCTTCTCCTCCTCTCTGCTCCCTCTTCTCTGCTCCTCCTCTCTTCTCCTCCTCTCTGCTCCTCCTCTCCTGCTCTACATTGGATGGACAGCAAAGATCCAGCAGGACTGTAAGTCTCTCTTTTAACATGTTTATATCTCACTACCTCCTCAGCTGACAGCTAAAAACATTCAGGCCTATTTCACGGGGGGGGGGGGTTCTCCTCACTAATGACAAAGCAGCCTCTGTGGGTCCGGTCCTCACTGGTGGGTGCTTTTTGTGTCTATGTTCAATCTATTTCCATACAAGTCAAAGGTAGACCTATGTAGGGATGTACCCCCCCCCCCCACCCACACACACACACACACACACACACAACTGTTCACATGCATTAATGTTTGGATTTTTGCAACCGAACAAACACCAGGACTCAAACATGATATTTCCCGACACTTTCACGTCATCATGACCTCATCTGCATTAAAAGTGGAGTCTTGCATGTGAACACACGTTTTCCTGGGTTTTCTTGCCTCCTGGTTGCGGAGCATCCTCTATACATCTATAGGACACCAGGAAAGGGGGTTTCAAACTAACAGCCTGATTGTTCTAAATCAATGCGCTGACTTAAACATGAGTTGGTAACCATGACAACAGAACTTTCTATTTTAACAGTAAAAACAACTTTAACATAATAATAATTGGCTTAACATTTGGTATTTTCATAGGTGACCATGGTATAAGCGGGATAATGCCCTCCGAGGTGTCCATTATCAGAAATTAATGGACGACGTGGAGATGTGAACCGTCAGACGGTTGTCTCATTACACATATATGTGTGTATATTATACTGTTTATTATCTATCTATCTATCTCTATTATATATATATATATATATATATATATATATATATATATATATATATATATATGCATACACTATTCACAAAAGTTGAGGATATGTGGCTTTTTGTATGATGTCAGAATGAATCTAAAATCCACTTCAATCTTTCCAAGTGAACTGAATTAAACTTTCTCTAAACTTTTCAATGCACATGTACATTGTTCAATGGTTAAATATTTATTCTGCATCATTCTGTTCTCCAAAAACCAAAAGTTGAATATCCCTAACTTTTTGTGAGTAGTGTATATATAAATATGTGTATATAAATAAACACACAGTCGTCCTCACAATTATCCATACCCTCCAATTAAACAAGTAAAAAAAATCAGCTGTCAGTGAAATGTTGAAATTGACAAAAGTAATAAAAATTCTATGAAAATCATGACATTGATGTTTAGTTGTAGTTTGAAAGTAATATTAAAAACAAAAATGATCAAAATAAAACAAGTAAACAAGCATGAGCAACACTTTGAGCCAATCACTGCAATCAGGTGTTTTCCGTAACGTCCAATCAGACGTCTGCACCTGTTAACAGGTGTGCTGGTTCTTGCTCTTATGTGTCTGGGACCGTTGTTTTTATTTCCAACCACAATTCAAAAGCAAAACTTTATGTGCTGTTCAGTCTGACACGGGGACTGCTCGCTCCTCCTCTCTGTAGTTTAGCATCTCTATATCAACAACTTCTGCCATGACTGAGACGGGACCTGTGTGTTTTCTGTGACCTTGTCCGTCTCCCCCCACAGTGAAGCAGCCCCCCACCATCACCAGACAGTCGGTGAAGGACTACATTGTTGACCCCAGAGATAACATCATCATCGAATGTGAGGCCAAGGGCAACCCGGTGCCAACGTAAGCACTCTGCACTCACACAGAATAGCCTGACATCATCATCATCATCATCACTGCCTGCAGCATGAGGAGGATATAACGGGCTATCTTTGTCACGTATACACAGAAAATCAGGATTTAAACAGTGAAAACTAGGAGGAACACATGTCTCTGATGCCTCTCTGCTGTGTCTTTGAGGCTACCTCTTTTCTCCCTCTGCTTTGTCTGTCAGGCTACCTCTTTTCTCCCTCTGCTTTGTCTGTCAGGCTACCTCTTTTCTCCCTCTGCTTTGTCTGTCAGGCTACCTCTTTTCTCCCTCTGCTTTGTCTGTCAGGCTACCTCTTTTCTCCTTCTGCCATGTCTATCAGGTTCCCTCTTTTCTCCCTCTGTATGTCTGCCAAGCTACCTCTTTTTCCCTCTGCTTTGTCTGTCAGGCTACTTCTTTTTCCCTCTGCTATGTCTGTCAGGCTACTTCTTTTCTCCCTCTGCCGTGTCTGTGAGGCTACCTCTTTTCTCCCTCTGCTTTGTCTGTCAGGCTACCTCTTTTCTCCCTTTGCTGTGTCTTTGAGGCTACCTCTTTTCTTCCTCTGCAATGTCTGTCAGGTTCCCTGTTTTCTCCCTCTGCTATGTCTGCCAAGCTACCTCTTTTTCCCTCTGTATGTCTGTCAGGCTATTTCTTTTCTCCCTCTGCCGTGTCTGTCAGGTTCCCTCTTTTCCCCCTCTGCTATGTCTGTCAGAATACCTCTTTTCTCCCTCTGCCGTGTCTGTCAGGCTACCTCTTTTCTCCCTCTGCTTTGTCTGTCAGGCTATCTCTTTTCTCCCTCTGCCATGTCTGTCAGGTTCCCTCTTTTCCCCCTCTGCTATGTCTGTCAGAATACCTCTTTTCTCCCTCTGCTTTGTCTGTCAGGCTACCTCTTTTCTCCCTCTGCTATGTCTGTCAGGCTACTTCTTTTCTCCCTCTGCCATGTCTGTCAGGTTCCCTCTTTTCCCCCCTCTGCTATGTCTGTCAGAATACCTCTTTTCTCCCTCTGCTTTGTCTGTCAGGCTACTTCTTTTCTCCCTCTGCTGTGTCTGTGAGGCTACCTCTTTTCTCCCTCTGCTTCGTCTTTCAGGTTCCCTATTTTCTTCCTCTGCTTTGTCTGCCAAGCTGCCTCTTTTTCCCTCTGCCATGTCTGTCAGGCTTCATCTTTTCTCCCTCTGCCGTGTCTGTGAGGCTACTTCTTTATTCCCTCTGCTTTGTCTGTCAGGCTACCTCTTTTCTCCCTCTGCTATGTCTGTCAGGCTCCCTCTTTTTCCTTCTGCTATGTCTGTCAGGCGACCTCTTTTCTCCCTCTGCTGTGTGACAGCCGCTGTTCTTTTCTCCCTCTGCTATGTCTGTCAGGCTACCTATTTTCTCCCTCTGCTATTTCTTTCAGGTTCCCTCTTTTCTCCCTCGGCTGGTCTCTTAGGCTGTTCTATTCTCCCTCTGCCATGTCTGTTAGGCTACCTCTTTTCTCCCTCTGCTTTGTCTGTCAGGCTACCTCCCTCCTCCCTCACTGACATTGATGAAGACTTACGTCTTCATCTCTCTGACGCATTATGTCATACAGAGCTTAACATTTTCGACTTAGCCCAGACATTTGTCTTTGGTGGCTCTTCTTCCTTCAAGTGACCAGGTCCTGAGACCTCCCACCTCCCTCCTACCCCCGGGGGACATCTATCGTCCTCTCTCTCAACCTGACAGCTGCAGAGCCTTTGTTTGCTGTATTTCCACTTCTCTGCTGTTCTTCCTGCATCAAACCAAAACATTTCCTCACAGTTCTCTTTGGTGTCTAGAGGACTTTACACCAGTTAAACCAGTTAAATCCTGACAGCGGGGTTGTTATAGTGTTAAAGGTTTTTCTCTGAAGCATATTTACAGTTACTGTGTCCAGGACAAACCCTAGTTACACACTGACACACACGGTTACATCACTGGAGTATGAGCAGGCAGGACAGTGGCACATTGTTCATCTGGACACAGGCCGGCTTTATGTAAGCTACACACTCACACTAACATACATTCTTGTGAAATCACACAATGAGGCACTTTTTTGCACTCAGACTTCTTCTGCTCTTCCCAGGAGAAGCTTTGTGCTGCGATAATGCACTCAGTTCAGCATTCACGCTCATGAAACATTCACGGAAAGCGATCGTTCACTGATTCACTGGCGGCCAGTCTGTCGGGACACACACACCCTGATAACGCTGGCTTTGTCCAGGCTGCACTCGCCCAACAGGCTCATCCTCAACTCACCACAAAAATCACAAGAAGCATTTCTCTTAAAAATCCCCTCTCATCACTAAAAATAGACGACTTATGTAAGCATACTGTGTTTTCCCTGATTAGTGGGCCCTCTGGAAACACCACATGGAACGGGATTAGGCAGCAGCTTTATCCATGCACATGCAGACCGTGTGGCGTGCAGGATGTCTGCGCTGCTGTCATATGCCAGCGAGTAATAGATGATGATCAGTGGATGACAGGCCGAGGATTTTCTCATTATCTGGCTGTTGAAACAATTCGAACTTCCCGCTGGCATCCCTGCCCACATGCCAGCGTACCTTTTGTCTCCTTATTGTTTCATGTCTATTTTCCATGCAACTGGTTGCTATGGAGAAAATCTCCTTGCAGAGATAAGGTGCTTGCAGATACAACATGGATCTTTCCAGCAGTGAGTCCAAATTTTCCATCTGACCGCAGCAGTTTGAGTTGTAAAAGCTCACAAATTAACACAAGACGAGGACAAAGAGCAGGTTAATACTTTAATCTGAATAAAACACATCGTTTACACCAGACTGAAGTGTTACAGGAGTGATGACACAGCAGCATAAACTATTTCAGCTGTGTTTGATGATGGGCTCTAATTGGACAATATAAACTACATAAAACTGATGAGCTGCTGTCTGATTCAACTGTTTCTAAACAAGGAAACAAAGCTGACCGTCCATGAACAGGGACTCTGACACTCTTTCTGACATTCACATGACCTCAGCAGAGCACAACAGATCATTTTTTCTGTTTTTATATTTTTTAGTATTTTTATAATTAAAATGTTCATATTTCTGTTTTTTTTATTTGGGATTAAAAACAAAGAATACAAAGATATTGATGAACACATGCATGAAATCCCCTTTTTCCGCTTTTAACACAGTGAACCTAGTCTCTGTATGAGAGAAAAAAATTTCAATTACATTCTGTCAAATGAGCTACCATGAATGAGAAAAAAAAAGAAAAAGAGCAAAAGGACAAACAAACACCAAGAAAAAAGAGACACAAAAACAAACCAAAAAAACAAAACAAAACAAAAACAAAAAACATAGAAAAATACATAATCAATAGAAATAAATAAATGAATGAATTAAAAACAAAACAAAACACTGTAGAGTCACAGGATCAAATCCAGAGGCAAGGAAGAGTAAAGAGTTAAAGTAATTTAAAAAAGGTTGCCGTTTCCTACAGAATCAACTCAAACACCCTTTTACTGTCAAAGTTATTTTCTCTAATCTGACTAAAAACAGGACTTCTTTAAGCCATGATGATATAGATGGAGGAGTGAAGGACCTCCAGGGAAGTAGAATGCAACGCCGAGCTAAAAGGGAGGGAAAGGCTATGACTTCTGATTGCAAGGGAGAGATTTGGGTCGGGGAGATTCCAAATATAACAATAAAGGGGTCCATCTTTATCTGTGTCCCCAAAACTGCTGTCAGAGTTGTAAAGTAATCTGTCCAAAATTTGTTTAGCCTGGGACAAAAGAAGAACATGTGACTCAAGTTACAAAAGAATAAGACCAGATAAGATACCTTTATTTGTCCCACAGAGGGTAAATTCCAGTTTTCACAGCAGCAATAACTACAATTAATGTATAAAAAAAACACCTTTAAAAAATTAAGTAAATTTGGAATAGCAATAAAAAATAAATAGCAATAAAATATGTAATACTTATGTTCACAGCTGCTTTGCAGATGGTGATATACTGTACAGCTGTGTGAAAAAGTGTTTCCTCCTTCCTGATTTCTCACTTTTTTGCATGTTTGTCACACTTAAATGTTTCAGATCATCAAACAAATTTAAATGTGAGACAAAGATAACACAAGTAAACAGAAAATGCAGTTTTTAAATGAAGATTTTGATTCTTGGGGGGGGGGGGGGGGGGGTTGCCCCCCTGTTAAAACATAAATTAACTGTGGTTTATCATCTTTGGAAAGCTGAGTTCAGTTTCTCTATCCACATCCAGGCCTGATTACTGCCACACCTGTTCTCCATCAGAAATCCCTTAAACAGGACCTGCCTGACAAAGTGAAGTAGACCAAAAGATCCTCCAAAGCTAGACATCATGCTGCCATCCAAAGAAATTCAGGAACAAATGAGAAACAAAGTCATTGAGATCTATCAGTCTGGAAAAGGTTCCAAAGCCATTTCTAAAGCTTTGGGACTCCAGAGAACCACAGTGAGAACCATTATCCACAAATGGTGAAAACATGGAACAGTGGTGAACCTTCCCAGGAGGGGCCGGCCGACCAAAATGACCCCAAGAGCACAGCGACGACTCATCCAAGAGGTCACAAAAGACCCCAGAACAACATCCAAGAACTGCAGGCCTCACTTGCCTCAATGAAGGTCAGTGTTCATGACTCCCCCATCAGAAAGAGACTGGGGGGCAAAAATGGCTGCATGGCAGAGTTCCAAGACCAAAACCACTGCTGAGCAAAAAGAACATAAAGGCTCGTCTCAGTTTAGCCAGAAAGCATCTTGATGATCCCCAAGACTTTTGGGAAAATACTCTGTGGACCGACGAGACAAAAGTGGAACTTTCTGGAAGGTGTAGGTCCCATTACATCTGGCGTAAAAGTAACACGGCATTTCAGAAAAGGAACATCATAGCAACAGTAAAATATGGTGGTGGTAGTGTGATGGTCTGGGGCTGTTTTGCTGCTTCAGGACCTGGAAGACTTGCTGTGGTAAATGGAACCATGAATTCTGCTTCTACCAAAAAATCCTGAAGGAGAACGTCCGGCCATCTGTTGGTGACCTCAAGCTGAAGCGCACTTGGGTTCTGCAGCAGAACAATGATCCAGAACACACCAGCAAGTCCACCTCTGAATGGCTTAAGAACAACAACATGAAGACTTTGGAGTGGCCTAGTCAAAGTCCCCACCTGAATCCCATTGAGATGCTGTGGCATGACCTTAAAAAGGCGGTTCATGCTGGAAAAGCCTCCAATGTGGCTGAATTACAACAATTCTGCAAAGATGAGTGGAACAAAATTCCTCCACAGCGCTGTAGAAGACTCACTGCCAGTTATCACAAATGGGGTAATCACTTTTTCACACTGGGCCATGGAGGTTTGGATTTATCCCCTTACCAATAACCTTCAATTAAAAACTGAATTTTGTGTTTACTTGTGTTATCTTTGTCTAATATTTAAATTTGTTTGATGATCTGAAACATTTGAGTGTGACAAACATGCAAAAAAGTAATAAGTCAGGAAGGAGAGAAACACTTTTTCACACAACTGTAATACAGTCTATATTACAATCTGAGATTATACACAAGTAAGTATGCTTTATTGCACACACGAAAGGATGCAAAGAGGAGAAGGAAAAAGAGGCTTGGCACCTGTCACATTAGTCCATGATGGTGGGATACATTTCAGACAGTTTAGATTTGCTGTGGTGAAGTCTGTGCAACAGCTTGAACTGGATAGTTGCTATCCAGCTGAGAAGAAAATAGTGTGCACAGTTTTATCCCACCAAATATCTGTCACATTTATAGCCAGCTCACATTCCCAAACATTTTCAGTTTTGGTAATTGCATTATGATCAAAAGCCATGTTTTGTGTGTTTTTTATTTTATTTTATTTTATGAATCATAGATATTAGGGATTTATGATGGGGTTCTAAAGTCAGAATGTCTTCCCATGGTTGGTTGTTAGGGAGAAGGGGATAGCGTGGAAAAACAGAGGAAGCACAATGCCTAACTTGAAAGAACAGAAATAAATGAGATGCGAGCAAATCAAAATGTCGAGATAAATCTCAAAAAGTGGCAAAAATACCATCTTTGTCGAGGTCTCTGAAATCCCTAATGCCTCGGTGTTGCCATAGCAAAGCCTTGGTAAGAAACGGGGGAAAAGTGTTCATTAAAAGATACACAACGTAACTTTTAGACCTTAAAAATCTGCGTTTCTGACTTGTTTTGATGTCACAGCAACATTCATTCTGTGCATCTTTGAACCGTCACTGCCCAGCGGCGTCCTGAGGCTCAGAAACTGCACCATGTTTCTGACCAGGCTCCTTTGCTTCCTGTCTTTCACCACTGGACAAACTGATTAATCCAGGTGTGTCTGGCCCGTTACTGAAGTCAGACACACCTGGATTAATCAGTTCGTCCAGTCATGAAAGACAGGAAGCAAAGGAGCCTCCTTACCTTAGTAGTGGAGTCGTGCGTAGAGCCTATTGATAAAATCTCTTTAGTTTGAAAAGCACTAAAGGATTTTTTGTAAAAGTGGACAAACTGATGGGTAATGAAGATTTAAGTAAGACTGCAGGTGAAGATAAGGTAAAAGACTGGGTTTCTAGTCTTCTCCATGGTGGTTGTGAGGATTGAAGCTAAAATATCCATATTTTCATTTTAAAAATAAGTTCTATTAGTTTGATTTATATGTAAAGGTAGTTCATAGTTCATTGCCATTATTTTTTCATTCGTTTAATTTTATTCAAATATAAACTTTATTCTACAATTTTTATTCAGTTTTATTACTTTTAATTTTATTATGTTAAAGTTTTATTCATATATAATTTTATCATTACTTCTAATGTAGCAGTCTTGTTTTATTATATCAATTTCAATATAAATATTTCAATATTCATTTGTTTAATCAAGCATTATTATTTTAAAATGGTGATTGTGAAGTTTTAGTCAGTTAATTAAGTTGTGCCACGCTGGTTTATTTCATCAGTCCAACAAAGGTTTGTCCAGGTTTCCACGGGTTATGCTTGCTTGCTCTACATCTCATGCTCTGAGTTAATGCTGGGATTTCTTCCAGGTTCTCATGGCGACGGAACGGGAAGTTTTTCAACTTTGGAAAAAATCCGATGGTGACCATGCGGAAGCGTTCGGGAACCTTGGAAATCGGGTTCCGCAGCGGAGAACGGCCGGAGGATTACGAGGGAGAGTACCAGTGTTTTGCCAGTAATGAATATGGAGTGGCTCTGTCCAACAAAATCCTGCTGCGGGTCTCCAGTAAGAACTCAGCTGATGTTTGTCTTCCTCATGAACTTGTCCTGATGTTTCAGAAACCGGTTCAGTCTCAGCAGCTGGAGGGAAATTCTGTGTTACAGCAGGAATCGGATCAAATAAATAAAGAACAGTGCAAAAACACCATTAATATAAATTAGAAATATGAATTATGAACTTGCAAAACACAATATATACAAGTAAGGCTCAAGGAACAATAAATATTTTGGATGAAAATAGAAAATAGAATAATAAACCAGGTACAAGTAAGTAAAGTAAGTATAAATTAAGTAAAAATGTAACATTTTGTGACATATATAATTTATTTTGTCTTTTAAAAATCCTGTTCACCTTATTTGATTTTTTATCTATATATTTTCATTTATTCAGTATCAAATTGTTATTGTTTTAAAATAATTTAAAACAGTTTGATTAATCTGTACTGAGTTGGGTCATTTTAATTATATCACTTCTTAATTTAATTTAATTTCAAATTTAATTTATGTGGTATTATCTAATGGCGTATTTTTAGTTTCTACATTTTGCTGATGTAGCTGAAGCTGTTAGAGGAAACTAAGATCTGACAGTACCAGACAAACTTCTACATTTTTCCTTCTCCTTCATGTCCCGGGTTTGTTGTCAGTTTCTAGTTCTTTGATGTTTTACTGATTTGTTCCAGTGATTATTCCTAAAATGCTGGAATGTGTTAATTTCTGCCTTCTCACCTCCTCCTCTTTCTCTCTTCCAGAGGCCCCCCTGTGGCCTAAGGAAGTCCTGGATCCGGTGTCGGTGACTGAAGGCTCCTCTCTGGTGCTGCCCTGCAACCCCCCTCCTGGCCTTCCTCCTCCGTTCACCTTCTGGATGAGCAGCCGTGAGCATATTTCTCTCTTCCATGGTTCCTCTCTGCCGTCATGTCCGCCACTAAAATCATGAATGATGACGTTTTATTGGAGGGGGGACGTTAACGTGTTCATTCAGATCCAAAACCTGAACACGTGATGAAAGTGATGAGAATGAAAACCAGGACAAGGACCCAGATTCCTGCTGAGATATTAGTTTTCATGTTTGCTCTGGTGCCAGCAGCTGTGGAGGAAGATGATGGTCTCCACAGAAACCAGTTGGAACCAGTTGTCCCCCCTCTTCATCCCAGTGTTTCGAGTCTCCTCCCAGTTAAAGCTGCTTTCACATACTGGTCAGCTGCAGGTGGAACAAGACTTTCAGGCAGATGCCTCCGTCTCACCTGTCTCCTCAGTCCTCTGTCTCACCTGTCCACTGTCTCACCTGTCTCCTCAGTCCTCTGTCTCACCTGTCCACTGTCTCACCTGTCTCCTCAGTCCTCTATCGCACCTATTCACTGTCTCACCTGTCCTCTGTCTCACCTGTCCACTGTGTCCCCTGTGTCCCCTGTCTCCACTGTCCACTGTCTCCCCTGTCCTCTGTCTCACCTGTTTCCACTGTCCTCTGTCTCACCGGTCTCACCTGTCCACTGTCTCCCCTGTCAACTGTCTCACTTGTCTCCCCTGTCCTGTCTCTGCTGTTGAACGCAGGAACTTTAAGGACGCATTCATGAAGCTTTTTTGATCAGAGTCAGTTTGCTGTGTGAGTCTGCTTCGTTTGGGGGAGTTGTCAATGCGCAAACAGACTCTGATCCGGAACAAACACTTGGACTTAGTCTGATTCAAGTGCACCAGATAAGGAAGTGGACTCGAAACATTGGGCATAGCTGGTAAAACGCTGGGCATTTATGGTAAAATGTTGGACATTGTGTGTAAAATGTTTGGCATTGTTGGTAAAACGTTGGACATTGTGGGTAAAATGGGCATTGTGGGTAAAACGTTTGACATTGTTGGTAAAACGCTGGACATTGTTGGTAAAACGTTGGACATTGTGGGTAAAATGTTTGACATTGTTGGTAAAATGCTGGACATTGTTGGTAAAACGTTGGACATTGTGGGTAAAATGTTAAGCATTGTTGGTAAAACTAGGACAGTGTGGGTAAAACGTTTGACATTGTTGTTAAAACGTTTGACATTGTTGTTAAAACGTTGGACATAGTAGGTAAAACGTTGGACATAGTGGGTAAAACGTTGGACATTGTTGTTAAAATGTTGGACATTGTGTGTAAAACATTAGACATTGTGGGTAAAATGTTTGGCATTGTTGGTAAAACCAGGACAGTGTGGGTAAAACGTTGGACATTGTGGGTAAAATGGACATTGTGGGTAAAACATTTGACATTGTTAAAACGTTTGACATTGTTGTTAAAACATTGGACATAGTGGGTAAAACGTTGGACATTGTTGTTAAAACGTTGGACATTGTTGTTAAAACGTTGGACATTGTGTGTAAAACATTAGACATTGTGGGTAAAACGTTTATGTTGTGGGTAAACCGTGTGACATTGTGTGTAAAACATTGGACGTTGTTGGTAAAACACTGGACATTGTGTGTAAAATGTTAGACATAGTGGGTAAAACGTTGGACATTGTTGTTAAAATGTTCGGCATTGTGTGTAAAACGTTGACATTGTGGGTAAAACGTGTGACATTGTGTGTAAAACATTGGACATTGTTGGTAAAACGCTGGACATTATCGGTAAAACGTTGGACATTGTGGGTTAAATGTTAGACATTGTGGGTTAAATGTTAGACATTGTGGGTAAAACGTTGGACATTGTGGATAAAACGTTGGACATTGCTGGTAAAACATTGGACAGTGTGGGTAAAATGTTGGACAGTGTGGGTAAAACTTTGAACATTGTGGGTAAAACGTTGGACAGTGTGGGTAAAACGTTGGACATTGTGGATAAAACGTTGGACATTGTTGGTAAAACATTGGACAGTGTGGGTAAAATGTTGGACAGTGTGGGTAAAACTTTGAACATTGTGGGTAAAACGTTGGACATTGTGGGTAAAACGTTGAACAGTGTGGGTAAAACGTTGGACATTGTTTGTAAAATGTTGGACATTGTGAGTTAAATGTTGGACATTGTGGGTAAAATGTTGGACATTGTGGGTTAAACGTTGGACATTGTGAATAAAATGTTGGACAGTGTTGGTAAAACGTTGAACATTGTGGGTAAAACTTTGGACATTGTGGGTAAAACTTTGGACATTGTTGGTAAAAAGTCAGATATTGTGGGTTAAATGTTGGACAGTGTGGGTAAAATGTTGGACATTGTGGGTAAAACGTTAGACATAGTGGGTAAAACGTTGGACATTGTTGTTAAAATGTTCGGCATTGTGTGTAAAACGTTGACATTGTGGGTAAAACGTGTGACATTGTGTGTAAAACATTGGACATTGTTGGTAAAACGCTGGACATTATCGGTAAAACGTTGCACATTGTGGGTTAAACGTTGGACATTGTGAGTTAAACGTTGGACATTGTGGGTAAAACGTTGGACATTGTGGGTAAAACGTTGGACATTGTGGGTTAAACGTTGGACATTGTGGGTTAAATGTTGGACATTGTGGGTTAAATGTTGGACATTGTGGGTTAAACGTTGGACATTGTGGGTTAAACGTTGGACATTGTGGGTTAAATGTTGGACATTGTGGGTTTAACGTTGGACAGTGTGGGTGCGCATGTGTGTGTTCACAAAACTACGGAAGCCTCGGTGTTCAGAGCCTACTCTGCCGAAAATGCAAGTGTAGAAGAAGAAATTCGCTGTTTACATTGTGCTAAAAGCGACAAAGTTGCAGACAAACACAAGAGGGTCCTAGAGGGGTTGGATATTGATTTAAAACAAAGAAAGAAAGAGAAAGAGAAGGTGCAATCTCGTCTGTCGCGACTTCTGTAGTTTCATGACTGCGCATCGGCATGCTTGCAGAAGATGCGATGTAGTACTGTTTAGGCTCTAAAAATCTACTAAATGATGTGGTTTCCAGTAAATTCTGGACGCTACCCACTCAGGACACTTGGATTACATTGGACGAGCAGTATATGAAAGTTGGGGGGAAACGAGAAGCCTTCCTGATCACCGGCTGCATTTGAGATATTTAAAAAGTGCTCCAGAGTCTTTCTCACCATGAGGGGAAGTGGAAGATAAAGTTACATCATTCTGTGGGTGAACTATTCCTTTAAATGACAGAGGTTCAGGAGGACCACGCCTCAACCACCTCACCTCCTCAGCTCACTTTGTCTCGTTCTCTCAATGCCCTCCCTTTCCTTCCTACCTTTGCCTGTCTCTTTGTCCCCCCCCCCTCCTCTCTTCCTCCCTTCTCCTTCCTACTGTCCTCCTTCTCTCCCATCATCTGACTGTCTCCACCATTCTTACTTTACTTGTTCCTTGTCTCCTTCCTTCTCTTCTTTCAGGTTCCATCTGAGGGGGGTTCCCTAAGGCGGTCTCCCTACCAAAATACTACACCCCCACCCTAGGTCTTCCTCCGGCTCCTCATAAGATCACTTTCTTTCATTTGTTCAGTAAACCATCATCTTCCTCTCATTTTGTTGTGGCGTGGTCCTTGCTAGTGAACTGACTCCAGAAGCAAACACACAGCATTTGTTAAATTCATAGCTGACAATGTCCACATCACATGCAGAGCACTGTAACGTTAATAATGGACTGGATGGCTTTTTATATCAGCTGATGACTCATGTTTTTACATGTAGTTCTCCAAATTTCCACAGAATAAGTCAGACTGACAGGACAGAAGAATTATATAGTAGATGTAGAGCTTCGTGTTTCAGGGAATCTTTGACGTGATGAAGTCATGGCCATGTTCGTACCGTAAGTCTGTAACCTCCATCATACATGAGCAACCTAAGGAGAAGCATCCTCAACTGGTCATGAAGTCCAGACGGTGTCAACCTCAGGACCATCTGCTGATTGGTCCCCCGGCATCGTCTCCATATGGCTCTCGTCACCGTGGCGATGATGCTGTTGACATCTGTGTGGGTGTGCTGGAAGTCGAACTTTTGCCTTAAGCAACTGTATGATGACACATGAGCAGGAGGAACTGGAACAGACGTGGAACTGGCGTGATGTGAAGATGGACACAAAGTTTTCCCTTTACTTCCTTCTTCTTTATGAATTATGAAAGAAACATTTTTTACAAAAAGTAGTTTTTGTTTTAAGAGAGAGGGGAAAAAGTATTGAACACGTCAACATTTTTCTCAGAAATATATTTAGAGCAATTGATACGAAATTTTTACCAGATGTCGGCAACAACCCAAATAATGCACACATACAAAGAAATCCTAACATTTACGTCCATAAATAAAGTTATGTGTAATATAGTGAAATGACACAGGGAATAAGTATTGAATACATTTACTTAAATTTATTTACTACTTAGTGTAAAAACCTTTGTTGGTGGTTCCAGCCTCCAGACCGCTCCTGTATGGAGAAACCAGTGGAAAACTTTGCTAAGGTGTGATTTTGTTCCATTCTTCCACAAACTGCCTTCAGATCTTCAGTTCTTTCGGGTCGGGTGACTGACAGGTCCGTTCTAGCAGCTTCATCTTCTTCTTCTTAAAGCAGGTGAGAGTTTCTTGGCTGTGTGGTGGGATGGTTGTCTTGCTGAAAGATCCAGCCTCTTTTCATCTTCAGCAGCTGCAGATGCAGCAGATTCTGGTCCAGAATGTCTCTCTACTTTTCTCCATTCATTCTTCCTTCAATGATATGAAGTCTGCCAGTACCACATGCTGAAAAACAGCCCCCACCATGATGTTCCCACCTCCAAACTTCACTGTTGCTATGGTGTTTTTGGTGCCATTTCTCCTCCAAAAATGTTGCGTCTAATGACATCTGCAGAGTTCAGTTCTGGTCTCATCTGACCAGACTATGTTTTCCAGAATGTCATGGGTTTGTCCAGATGTTGTGTTGCAAACTTCAAACCAGCATCAACCTGCTTCTTCTTCAGAAATGGAGTCTTGCGTGGTGTGCGTGCATGAAGGCCATGGTGGTTGAGTGCATTCCTTCTTGTTTTCTCTGAAACAACTGTAGCTGCTGGTTCCAGGTCTTTCTGAAGCTCTCCACGAGTGGTCCTGGGCTGTTGGAGAACCTTTCTGATGATTGTTCTGACTCCTCTGTCTGAAATCTTGTGAGGAGCACCTGGCCGTGGCCGCTTTATGACCATGCCGTGTTCTTTCCACTTCCGGATGATGGTCCCAATGGTGCTCACTGGAACTTTCACAAGTTTACAAATGCACCTGGAACCAATGCCTTCAGTGTGTTTGCAATAATAAGGTTGCATAGGTCTTTAGACAGCTCTTTGGTTTTACCCATCATGCAATGCTTCTTGTCTGGCGTCTTGGTGATGAGAAACCTTTTTAAAGGCATCAATCAGGACTAAACCAGCTGATATTACTTTGCTCTGATAGCGGACAGGATTACTTTCTAAATACTGACAGACTCCAGCTGCTTTCTTGGCTTTCCAGATATTTTTGTCTTCCATTTCTTCTTGTGTTCAATACTTATTCCCTGTGTCATTTCACTGTATGACACACAACTTCATTCGTGGACGTAAATGTTAGGATTTTTCTGAGGAAATGTTGACTTGTTTAATTCCCCCCTCCAACCACACATTAGAACACAGCAGCCAGTTTAATTCACAAACCAAGAATTCTGCACTTGGTCAAAGTCTGAGACAAGTTACTAACTGTCAACTTTATCAGGTCCACCTTCTAGTACCAGGTGGGACCACTTTTTCCTCCAGAACTGCCTTCATTCTTGGTGTCATAGATCCCACCAGGTGTTGGAAACATTCCTCTGAGATGCTGCTCCGTATTGAAATGATAGCATCACACAGCTGCTGCAGATACATAATGAGAATCTCCCGTTCCACCTCATCATGATGAGATTTTCTCTTTTTCAGACCATCTCTGGAAACCCTAGCGTTGGTTGTAGTGGAAATCCAAGTAAAAACTCAGACCAACAAGCATGCAATGTTTAAAGCCACTTAAATCCCCTTTTGTCCTGGATTTCTGTGAATTTCTTTTAGGCTGTGATGATTCTCAGAAAGTTTAACAGGCAGTTAAAACTCTTATTTTCAGTGATCCTTTGTGAGCAGTGTGTGCTGATGTCATGTATGTGTGCTTGTCCTCTTCCCATGTTCATCAGTGATGATTCCCATCCGTCAGAGCAGCAGAGTGTCCATGGGCCTGAATGGAGACCTGTACTTCTCCAATGTTTTGGCTCAAGATGCTGAGATGGACTACAGCTGCAATGCTCGCTTCCCCTTTACACACACCATCCAGCAGAAAAACCCCTTCACACTCAAAGTTCACACCAGTAAGTACAACCAGAACCCACATTTCTCATTTACCAGCTCAGAAACGGACGGGTTGACAGATTTTACATGTTTAAGTGTGGTCACCCCATTGTTGTGTCCAGTAAGCAGCACCAGCTCCCAGAGGACAAGCCTGGAACTACGGCAACAGAAAAGCATCACAACTTTCTGAAATAATTACACTGCACTAGTGAATGCTTTGAGTGAGGCTGATTGTTGGCAAGTCTGTGGTTGCTGACGCTGCGGAAGGTGCAGACGCTGCAGAAGCTGCAGACGCTGCAGATGCGAAGTTGCAGATGCGAAGCTGCAGATGCTGCAGACGCAGAAGATGCAGACGCTGCAGATGCTGCAGACGCTGCAGATGCTGCAGAAGCTGCAGATGCTGCAGATGCTGCAGAAGTTGCAGACGCTGCAGACGCTGCAGAAGCTGCAGATGCTGCAGACGCCTTACCACACGTTCCTCAGCCAGGATCATCCTGCTTTTGAATTCACTGATGTCAATTCTCATCTTTCAGCTGTGTTCGGTGTTCTTGGCTGTGTTTCCATGGTTACAGAATGTGTTTGTGACTGATCAGTCATTATGTGTGCCTGTTGTTTCCAGACGAGCCGTATAATGAGACATCTTACAATGCCTCTGACCCCAACGGTGGTGAGTCTCTTCCCGTGCAGATAGCTCCTCCTTCTGTCACTCCCTTTAACCAGTTTCCATGGTAACGTGGCTGGCACACTAATCTGCTAGCACAGAACAGCTCGGTCTAACCTTTAACTCTGCCTAACTCTGTACTCTGCCTCTCCAAACAGCAGCTTCTACTTCTGACTCGTTTAATAATTATAATGATTTATCCTTTATTAATCCCAATTAGGAAATTCATTTTCTGCATTTAACCATCTCGGTTGAACCTGAGAGCAGTGGGCAGCCAGATAAAGCGCCCGGGGAGCAGTTGGGGGTTAAGGACCTTTCTCAGGGGTACTTGGTGGTTTACCTGGGTGTTGTGTCAGGGACTCGACCCTGGGTCTGCCACACCAAAGCCCGCAACGTTAGGCTGTAGACCACCCTCTCCCCCATTTTTGATATACATTTATTAATAATAATTATTTATGAACCATTAGCAACAAACATAGCAACTTATCAGCATGTATGAGCATCAGTGCTGCCACAGACCCCCCCCCCCTCTCCTGAACGACTCCCAGGAGACCTGGTGTAGAGCCGATACATCTTGCCTGAGGCGGATGTCATGTGTGACGATCTGTACCACCGTCAGAAAAGAGATACATTTTTTCATACACTTGACAGGTTTGTGCCATCAAAAAATGTTTCAATGTCATTCATCTACAGACACGTCTCTATAAATGACAGCGTAGATGTTCACAAATCCAACTGTCGATACCTTTATGAAGGTAAGACACATCAGTAGTGTAAACTAATACATGAGTCTATTCATTGATTATGTAATAATGAAAATCTTCCATATTTTAAGTCATTTATTACATACACTTTCTATGAAAACACATCAAATGTATTGAATTAAAGCTAGTAATTTACAGTATTCATAACACAAAAGACCCACAATTACATATATACATATTTGGGGTGCAACGATACAAAAAATTCCCGATTCGATTCAATACTCTGTCACGGCTCGATTTTTTTTTGTACAAAAATATACATTTTCATATTTTTTCCTTCAGTGTTGACTGTAATTAATGTACCAAGTTGAAAAGTCAAATTAAATGATGAAAAACAACCCAGCTAACAGTCCCTCTGCCCTGAACACTGGAGATGACTTGATAGTAAAGGTTGCAGCAGAAAGAGGGTGGAATCAAAGCTCACTTCCCTCCGTCCGAGCCATCTCCAGGTCAGAGCCAAGTGATCACATGTGATGAATAAACACGCAGTTATCAACTCACAAATTAGCCTTAATTCACACTGACACACACCTCCTGCACACACTCATAGCTGGCGGGGGCAGATCAGCTGAAGTGGCAGCATATGTGGGCTGAGTTCAGGGGCAGCGAAGCCCAGGGGGAGATGATGTTCCCGCCAGAGACCGGGCCAGCCAGCGGCTCACAAGGAGGATTAGGCCACATGATGAATATTTAATCTGGATTCATTAATGATGCTATATGTATGGAAATGAAGGCCACGGATGCTGGTACTGCTGTGGGAGTGGGAGACGTAGCAGGGATGCTATCAGCTCACACAGCCTCGCATATTTCATATCAATCTCTAAAGAAAAGCAGTGTTTTTGGTGTGTGAGGGCTTCCGTGATCCTGCTGACACCTTTCCAGGTTCCTCTCTAACCAGCTGGTACAACTAACCTCCTTCTTCTCTCCATCTTTCCAACAACCGCAGATTCACCTCACAAGTCCCCGGAGACGCTAACAGCATCCAGATCTGCACCACATCTGAGGCTAATGCTAGCTAGCCCCTCCACCTTTAATCCAGTCTTCAGAACTTTCTGGCTCACGTAGCATCTTTGCAAATTAGGATTAAAGAACAGACGTGGCTGTAAACGATTGCTATGTTAGTTCAGATTTGATAATGTTTAGTGTAAGATGTGAAATGTAAAACTGGTTCATGGACCTTTTTATCTTTTCACTTTTGTTTTAATCTGAAGCCCCACTCAAAAAAATAATTCATCTGATGAATGAATTTAATTATGCCACTTGAATTCCATCTAAACAAGCCAAGTTTGGTTCACCTATCTTGATTGTGTTATTTCAACATCAAATTCATCTGTTGGTGCTACAGCACATGAATATGAACATTCAGCTAATTTGCTCTTTATTGAATTAAAATATTTGCACTCCCTCAATCTAGTGAAACTGATTTACATTTAGTATAAATTCATCAAACATTTGGATTCAACAAGATTCAGCAATGTCGTCTTGACTACACTCAAAAAAATTGGTTTGTTAACACAATTCAATCATGGCACATATTTCCATGTAACTTGATGGTGTTGAATGAACACACTTTTGCCTTTTTCCCTACATTGCATTTCAGGATACAAACAGCGTACTGGTTAAATCGGGTGTGTTTTCTGAAAATAATATTTGCCACTTGTTCATCTACATCACCACTGTTGGAAAAAATTGGACCTTTTTAGCAGGTTTACGTTCGTATAATAGCATGTACCAGGAGAAAAGATAAACAGATCACATATACATTTAATTGACGGTAGAGCTGGGCAATATGGCCTAAAAATAAAATCTCTAATTTTTTCTTTTCAATTCCATTTACAATTTTTTTTTTCTGATTTTCTCTGCATATTAAGGAAAGCAGTGCAAATGACAGACGACTTAAAACAAACTTTGCCTTTAATTAATCAAAAACAAGACAAATTTAACCCCCATAATTGGGATGAATGGTAATTGAACTCCCTCTTGGAATCATCATCAAATATTCAAATGAACCCATAACAGGACCAATTACATGGAGTTGTTGATTTGAAGTAGTAGCCTTCGTTGGACTGAAGAGTGAAATGCTATTCACCCAACTTTTCTTTGTTTTATGTTAAACCAACCAGAGATAATCATTAATTTCACAATTATCTTAACTAATAATCACAATTTTACGTTAAATGAACAAATTTCTATTCAATTGACCAAACACGTGCGGTAGTTGACTTTGCATGCATTTAAGGTCCACCTGCAGAATGATAACCCACCTTTTAGACTATTACACATGAGCTTCAGATGACTTTAAACTGTATTGTCATCACAGGTGTGTAGTTTGAACCAGAGAAGAGTTTTTTCATGTGCGAAACTACACACTCAAAAATAGAGGTACGAGACAGGAACATTTCTGTACCTGTAGGTACTTTTTTTTTTTTTTTTTTTTTTTTTTTACAAATGTTCTCTCAAAACTACAGTATTGGTCTTTATGAGGCCAGAAGTACCTATATACTATGAAAAAGGGTCCAAAGTAATATAAAGTACAAATTTGTACCATTTCAACCCTAAGAGTACCTGCAGCATTAAAAAATGTGTGTAGCTTGTACAATAACAATAAATAGCAGTACTTCTAAACAGTAGCATAATTATAGTGATTATATTATGATTTTCATAATAATCATAGTAATCATAGTAATAACTATATGTATAATTATATATGTGTTTGGCCTAATATTTTTATAATAATTATTCATTTATTATTAGCATCTTTGATTGTTGTCATAATCTCTATTTTATTGACTTTTATTCATCATTTTAAATTGGTTTAATTGTACTTTATTAACTCATACAGCTTGATAAAGTACAAAAATGGACCAGGACCGAAGGTACAGAAATGTCTTTCAAAAAGGAACACCCCCAGTGACAAGCTTTGTACCCTTTTAAGTACAAATTGGTACCTCTATTTTTGAGTGTGTAGGAAAAGGAGTTCTCTGGATTTACACCCAAATTCAGACATGAAAGGTTCTGGTTTTCCTGGAGAGTCCGGCTTTATTTACAGATCTCCTCTGGATGATGAAAGTCCCTCCAAGCTGGCGTCCAGCCGACTAGGAACAATGAGAACAGCGAGCAGTGAGGCTGCTGTATACGGCGTCATGCTGTTACCAAGCCCTGCGGGAAGGTTGAGGACTCGTGCATCAAATACATGACCTCAGATATCTTCCACTAATCTCATTACAGCTCACGGAGGCAAAAATGGATCTGCTTCTTCTTTAAAGCTTTTAATGGCAGCCATTGCCATCTGTGCGCCCGCGGTCTGAACAAAGCAAGATCAATGACCTTGTTGTTCTTTATGCATGTCTTAATGTCTTCCTGTGAGAGAGGCCAGAGGCTGGTGGACCTTTTATAGCCTGCATCGCCTCTGAGCTGACATCCAGGAGAGTTGAGACCTTCCCAGTAATCATGCTGGATGGGGAGAAGATGCTGAGCTGCTTATATGAAGTGAGTCATGCATTAAGGTTCCGAATGTTTCCTTCTTCCTCATCTGCAGGCCGTAAAGTAGCAGAGACCACGCCGACCTTCCTCTCACCCACGGGGGGCGAAAGCTCCAAGATGGTGCTGCGAGATGAGAAGCTGCTGCTGGAGTGTATCGCTGCAGGACTGTGAGAGCACACACACACACTCACACTCAGAAACAGCCTAGATTCAGCTTAAACTGCTGCAGATGTTTCTCTCTTGTAATAAATCTGAGGAAGAAGTCGGCTGAGAGGCCACAGGCAGTTAGGACGTCTTTTCATGGAGTCAGAATGACCAGAGGGTTTGGCTCATCAACCTAAAATACAAATCAGCCAGAAACATCAGCATAAGTTATCTCCAGAAGGTCAAAAATAACTCCTCCCTCGCTGTGTTTTGTGAACATAAAGGAAAAAAAAAAAAGTGAAAACAGAAAACCAGTTTTAAGTTTACATCAGTTTGTTTTATTGTACTTTTCAGTCAAATAAAAAAAGAAAATAGAAAATGAAAATTGTTCTTCCTCTGGCCTTGAAAAAGTTAGCAGTTTTAACCCTTACAACTCTGCTAGATCTCCAGCGACCGCACCACTTCTATCATCACCAGTGTCTCAGGAACGCTCATGTTCAACCCTGCGGGGTAAATGTGATGGGTGTTTTACTCTTCAGGTGGTCTGCGGAAGTTTTCCAGACATTTATACACCCTCCAGGAGGGGCCCCAACGGTCTCGTAGAGAGGTTGGGGCGCTGGTGTCGAAGGGATGGCGGGGCATCAGTCCTGTAGGGAGTGGAGGACGTCAGTCCTATAGGGAGAGCAGGACGTCAGTCCTCCTGTAGAGAGGGCGGGGTGTCAGTCCTTTAGAGAGGGCGGGGTGTCAGTCCTTTAGAGAGGGCGGGGTGTCAGCCCTGTAGAGAGGGCGGGGTGTCAGCCCTGTAGAGAGGGCGGGGTGTCAGTCCTCCTGTAGAGAGGGCGGGGTGTCAGTCCTTTAGAGAGGGCGGGGTGTCAGCCCTGTAGGGAGGGCAGGGCGTCGGTCCCGTAGGGATGGCGAGCGTCAATCCCGCAGGGAGGGCAGCACATCAGTCCTATAGGGAGGATTAAAGCGATGGATCAGGGTCACCAAGCCAGACCTGACTAGAAGATGGAAGGACAGGTTGAAGATAGGGGGCCTTCCTTTTAGCCCAACCCACCATACCTTTGTCTTCTCTTTAGCCCGACTCCCACCATCAAGTGGTTTAAGAGGGGTGGCGACCTTTCGGGAAGCAGGGTGAAGCTGGAGAACTACAATAAGACCCTGAAGATCATCAGTGTGTCAGAGGAGGATGCTGGGGAATACGTTTGCATGGCCAACAATCAGCACGGCAGCATACGCCACTCCATCATTGTCCAGGTCAAAGGTGAGCAGGTGACAGCTCAGCTGATCCTTCAAACAGGCTGATTCATGCAGACATGCTAACCTGATGTCGTGTGACCCTCAGCGGGTCCTTACTGGCTGGACAAACCTTCAAACCTGGTGCTGGCTCCAGATGAGAACGGGCGGCTGGTGTGTCGGGCCAATGGCAACCCTAAACCCAACATTCAGTGGTTCATGAATGGACAACCTCTAGACAGTAGGACCTCTGTTCCATAACCTAATTACAGAAAACCCACCAGCAGTTAGTGTGTCAGTCCTTCATTCTGGCTCACTGGCCATCCTCTGTTCATGTGTGATGTGCTGCCAGCTGCATCTAATCCTGCCATCAGCAGCTCATTTATAGGATGTTTTTTTCATCATTATGAGTATAATGACCTGAATTAAGACACATTACTATAAGACAGCATTATATAACCTATCAGTGTGTCACTGAGGCTCATCCTGTGTCTCCTCCTGACCACAGGTGCCCCTCGAAACCCCAACAGACAAGTTCTGGGTGACACAATCATCTTCCACTCGGTACAGATTGGAAACAGCGCCGTCTACCAGTGTAATGCCTCAAACCAGCACGGCTACCTGCTGGCCAATGCCTTCGTCAGTGTCCTCGGTGAGATTTCCTGCTTCCCCTGGTTCCCCTGGTTCCCCTGGTGTTCCAGGTCCACCTGGTTCCCCTGGACCCCTGGTTCTCCTTTTTCTCCTGGTTCCCCTGGTTTTCCTGATCCCCCCGGTCACCTCGTTCTTCTGTTTCTGCTGGTTCCCCTTGTCCCCTCGTTCCCCCGTTTCTCCGGGTTCTCCTGTTTCTCCCGGTTCTCCTGTTTCTCCTGGTTCCCCTGCTCTCCTTTTTCTCCTGTTTCTCCTGGTTCCCCTTGTCCCCTCGTTCCCCCGTTTCTCCGGGTTCTCCTGTTTCTCCTGTTTCTCCTGGTTCTCCTGTTTCTCCCGGTTCTCCTGTTTCTCCTGGTTCCCCTGCTCTCCTTTTTCTCCTGTTTCTCCGGGTTCCCCTGCTCCCCTTGTTCTCCTGTTTCTCCTGGTTTAGACTGTTTTTTGTGATTTTGTTGATCATGAATCAATGGTTAAGCTGGGCCCAGGACCAGGACCAGGACCAGGACCAGGTCTTCTTAGGACTCTGATGGAAAACTGTCTCCCTCATTGCAGACATGCCTCCGAGGATGCTGGGCCCCAAAAACCAGCTGATCAAGGTGATTGAGAACAATCGGACCTTTCTGGACTGCCCGTTCTTCGGCTCTCCTTTGCCGATGTTACGCTGGTAAGAAAGTAGCATTAATGTTTGGTGTTTTCCCTGTTTTCCTCGTCATCCTCTGACAAACTCATCGTGTGATTAAACGTTTTCTGATGAAACTAATGTTGTTGCAGGTTTAAGAACGGGCAGGGCAGCGGGCTGGATGGGGGTCAGTACCGGGCTCACATCAACGGTACCCTGGAGATAACACGGGCCCGAGCTGAGGACGAGGGCACCTACACCTGCGTGGCCAACAGCATCCTGGGCACAGCTGAGAACCAGGTCCGCCTGGAGGTCAAAGGTCAGACATCACTAACGAGGTTCTGGTCCTGAGGTGATGTCAGAGGTCCTGCAGGGCCCAGACTCACCGCTCCTGCTCATGTTCACACCGTTTTCCTTCCTTGTGCCAAACAGCTGCCTCTGAGGGGTCATGGAAGGTTTCTGTGCCTTTTTAACTCGTTTGTATTTGCAGATTTAAACTTTATCAGTCAAAAAGCTTTGCCTGAAAACCGTTTCTGAGGTGATGTCATCTGCTGACATGATTATCAGCAGCAGCGATGTGGATCAGGACTCAGCTGTGTCTCAGACTGCGGCACGAAGGTTGTCAGTGGTCAAAGATTTGGCTCTGAGGTTGAGGCAGAATCTGATGCAGAGTAACAGAAACAGGAATGAAGCTGAGATATCTGCTGTTTTTATTGTAGTCTGTACATAAAGCAGTAAATACAGTCGTCCTCAAAATTATTCATATCCTCCAATTAAAAAATTACTAAATTCACAATAGTATTTCAAATAAAGATTAAAATTTTTACTTATTTTAAGAGTGGCCAAGATTTTTCTTGCTTGTAATAAGCAAAAAAACAAAAATCTGCCAATAGCACATCCTCCCACGTTTTTTCAGTTCCACGTTCATGCCAGATTAAAGCTGACAGCAATCAGGAAGAAAGCTGCAGGAACTCTTACTCTCTGCTCTTTTGAGATTTGGTGGTCCACTTTACCAGAACCCAGTTTTGGAGGCTGGGTCTGGATCCGTGGACAGTGTGAATCAGTGCTGTCTTTCAGATGTGGTTCCTCTGGTCTGTCTGGGAGCTTGTGGATGTCTGACCAGATGTGGTTTGTGTCTGTATGTTTGAACTCCTCTTCATCCTCACTCCGATGCAGAACCAACTCGTATCGTCCGGGCCCCTGAGCACCAGTCGGCCATCAGGGGCTCCACGGTTCATTTAGACTGCAAGGTGATGTCAGATTCCAGCCTGCCCATCTCAGTGGTCTGGACCAAGGATGAAAAGCCTCTGAATCTGGGATGGAGGTAATGCTGGCTTTTACTCGCAGCTTCTGAGCTGATTTCACTTCATTTTAGTTCCTTTATTTTCAGTATTTCAGACTGGGTCAGAATCAGCTCCACTCTGGACAGATACCTGGATTTTCTTCCAGGGGAAACTGATAAGAACATATAGAAATGTTTTAGTCTAAATTCTTCTATTATTACCTCCGCCAAAGAGCTTGTGTTTTTGGTAGCATTGGTTTGTCTGTCCGTCTGTCTGTCAGCAACTTTACTGAACAAGTTCTGGACGGATTGACCAGAAATCTTCACCAGCCGTGTGTCTCAGTCCATTGATGAACCCATTAAATGCTGGTGGTGATCCGGATCACCTTCTGGATCCAGGAATGTTTTGAAGGATTCTTTATCATTGTGAGATCAGCCACATTTTTTAATTTTTGCATATAACTCCATACAAATGGCCCGTGTGTTTGGTAAAAAATTTAGGGATGCACCACAATGCAAATTCTTGAGTGAAACTGAAAACAAAAAATGAGCAAACCAAGGCTGAAAACAGAAACACAGAAAGAAATGATGTCAGTTATTAGAACCATAGCATTTTAGCTATGATGTGTACTAACCTCACTAAAGTCAAGGCATTGCACTAAATCAATTACAAAAGCATCAAAATATTTATTTATGGCTGACATTACAGCAATGCAGAATAGAAAATAAAATTTGAAATAAAGTATTTAGTTTGACCCACACATTACATAATGCCTTTTGCATTTTTCTCTGTAGGTCTACTACAACAAATAATATAGTATATAATATACTATACTAATATAACAAACCTCCCAGTCAGACTCCCCGTTGTCTACTCTTGATGCTTTAGGTCCATAAAGTCTGGCCTCCTGCTCTGACAGTCCTACAGCATTCCGGTGGGATCATGCTCCCTCACCTCTGCAGAGAACTGGACCAGCAGAACATCTGACAGTGTTTCCCGTCATTTTTTACTTGTTTCACCGCGTTGAAACCATTTTCACAATCTTTTACCGCTTAAATGGAAGGAAAATATTTGCAGGTGGAAAGATGCTTCAACAAAACAAAGTATGAGTCTGTCAGAACACTATTCCTGACAAGAACACTAAAGCAGTTTGGCAGTGACGTGGTTTTGCTACCTAGAGCAGCTGAACAGAATCAGATCTACTGGAAGTTGTTCCAGGAATCGTTTTAACGCTCAGTTATCTACCGAGCTTAAATAAAGGCCGCACATCAACATCAACTGAGCTTTCTGCTGGAAGCCTCCTGATAACAATCTCCACATGTTCCCGCTACATGATTAGCCTGAGCTAAACGCTAGCTGTTAGTAAACGAGTGTGTTTGTGTATATGCGTGTTGTTCATACAGACAGACAGCAGGGCAACACAAAGAAGAAATGCACCACTGAAACGAAGATTTAGAAAAGAAACGCAATTTCATAGAAACATTTACTCGCCATGGTGCCCTACGGGGGGGGCTGCCCCCCTTTTTTTCTTATTTTATTTTCTATATTTTTTTCTTTATAGTTTGTATTTCCCCCTTTTTACCTCATTCCCCTTTCTTCTTCTTTTTTTTTCTTCTTTCTCCTTTTTTTCTCTTGGGGCGGGGGGGGGGGGGGGGGGGGGGGGGCCCCCCTTATGTGGGTTGCGTCTTCCCTTGTATTTTTTATTCCCCCTTTTGCGAAAACCTACCGCCCCCTAACTTCCCGACTCACCAAATGGAAAATTTAGTGGCATTTGGCGCTTGGAGTGTTAAATTTCAGACCCTGCGGGCTGCTGAAAGACTGTGAAATTGAATATGTCCTCACATCAGAGATGGGGACTTGAGTCAAGGACTCGGACTTGAGTTGCAAATTGACTTCAGACTCGACTTGACTCACGGTTTGAGACTCACCTCAGACTCGTGAACAACTTTTCGTCATCATTTTTTATGTTTCCCCCTCATGATCTCTGTCTGACCTCCTGTCTGTCTGACTGCTGTCATCCCCCCCAACGTCACATCGACGCGTCCACACGTGCACTCAATCAAAACAACGGGAGCACCAGTGAACAGCATGATGCTGCACATCAGCGCATCGCTGTAACTTTGGGGATTAAAAACGTAATAAAAGTGACAATTATCAAGCTGCAACGTTTGTGGATGCTGGATTCCCCACATCCACCTTCATCCACCTTAAACACACCTGGACAGGTTAGTCCAGGGTTTCCCAACCCTGGTCCTCAGGGACCCCACCCCTGCTGGTTTTCCAGATATTCCTACTTCAACACACCTGACTCAGATGAATGGCTCGTTAGCAGCTTGCAAAGAAGTTGATGAGCAGTTGAGTTGATCTGAATCAGGTGTGGTGGAGTTGGAAACCTGGAATACATGCAGGGCGGGGGTCCCTGAGGACCAGGGTTGGGAAACCCTGGGTTAGTCATTGTGAAAGCTTCATGCTAGCAGCTAGCCTGTTAAAGCTGGATTAGCAACGAGCTTAGCACCGTAGCTGCGTTAGCTCGTTACAACCGTTGTACTAAAGTCACGTTAACGTCATCAGATTGGCTCTTCTGAATATATGCAGAAGAAGAAGGAGACGTTTACTGAACACCGTTTCCATTAACGGTGACGTTGCCATGACAGCGTTAAACTGGGACCATATTGGAATCAGACCATGCTGTAAACAACGCAGGCTTACTGGCTCTGTTTATTAGAGAAGTCCAGGAGGATCAGAAATATTTATTGAAACTGGATCTAAACGAGTCCTGAATCTAAATTAATTAAGATGTTGAAGCTTTTTTTGTTTAAAATTAATATTTTTCTGCTCTCGGCTCACACAGTTAGATTAAGCATTAAAAAGATTTCAGCGCTAGTGCAGGATCAGCAGCTGTGGACACTGTCCTGCAGGTGTGGACATGTTAACCTGTTGCAACACACCTGAGTCAGATTATTAATGGCTCATTATGAGGCTGATGCAGAATCTGACTCCAAGCTGTCATGTGTGTGACAGCAGAAGACATTTATAACCTGCAGGACAGCTGCAGCAAGGTGCAGGATATCGGCCTCCTCTCCACATTCAGACAAAAAAAAAAAAAAAGTTATGAACTGCAGGATTACCTTCGAAAAATTCTCTGTTGGTCCAGATGGATTTTTGTACACGACGGAAACTCTTAGATAATTTAAAGCAGATTTACTACAGTAGTCTGAATAAATGTCCATGTTGATCTGCAGGTTTTCTTCATTCAGTACAGCAAAGACATCTTCCAGAGAAGAGGGACAGAGTATTTGTCAGGTAAAGCCAGTGTTGTATAAAGTACCCAAAAGCCATACTTGAGTTAAAGTAAAAGTACCTTGCTGGAAAATGACTCAAGTAAAAGTCACCTGCTAGAATATTACTTGAGTAAAAGTAAAAAAGTAGCTAGTATTTACTGTACTTAAGTATCAAAAGTAAAAAGTGCTGTTAATAAAACACAATCTGAAATTTGAGTTTAACATTTTCATTATTTCTGTTTAATTTAGTTTTTAAGTTTTAATTTGCAAAGTGTAAAGAAGTTTCAATACCTCCTTACATAAACCCAAACATATAGAAAAATACTGTAAACAAACATCCTTACAGACCTGCATGCGCCTACCAACATTCATACCCATGTGCATTCAATATTAAATCATTCCAAATAAACTCTTGGTTCTGGGAGGTGATGCAAACAAACAAAAAACTTGATTGATTGAACTTTAACATGACTGCAGTGCGACAGCACATGAACTGTCCATCCAGTCATTACTGAACCCTGAAAAACTTTTTGTTCAACCTCAGAAGTAGTTCTTTCTCAAAATGGCGAGAACTCAGTCTCACTCTTCTTGGACTGAAGACCAAACCAGCAATGCTGAACAGCCTTTCACCTGCTGCTGAGGCAGGTAAAGGTGTGTTTAGCTTCAGAGACGGCTGCACAAGGCTGCTACTAGCAGCTTCTAGTCCCACTACAGCAAAACAAAGATTGTCCATTGGCTGTTAGGTTCCTTGTTATTTTGTAACGAGTAACTAAGATGCTCAGACAAATGTAATGGAGTAAAAGTATTGATTTTTCTCTGAAAATGTAGTGAAGTAAAAGTAAAAGTCATCAGGAATAGAAGTAGTAAAGTAAAGTACAACTATAAAAGAAATACTACTTAAGTAAAGTAACAAAGTATTTTTAACTTAGTTACTATACAACACTGGGTAAAGCTAAAGATCAGTGCGGTTACAGGCAGCTGGGAGCTAAAGGGGGAGTACGCATTTTTAATTCCTTGGATATTACTGTATAATGGAGTCCTTCAAGTGGACCAGACCACAGGCCCTGCATGTCACATTACTCATTACTGTACAACTTAAAGTGACTTTGGACTTGACTCGGACTTGAGGTCAAAGATTTCTCAACATTTCTGCCTCATATAAAAAAAGACAAAGTGCAGAAGTCACGTGCTGGGTGCGCTGTTTACCGCCTCATCACAAGTTTCGGCCGTGTTGTTTCGGTGATTCTCTTTCGGCTAAAAAAACGAAAATGCAGCTTTGGGTCATTTTCGGCCAAATTTTCGGTGCATCCCTAAAAATAACAAGAAAGGATCTCAATGAGTTCTACAAAGTTGATCCAGATCCAGAGAAAATTCAGGATACGATGATCCAGAACACACAAGGGAGTCGTTGGAATTACGGGAGTACGTCAACGGAACTGACACATCTCCAACAGCAACGGAGCTAGATCCAGAAGAAAACTGCCGTCATGGAAATATGGATTTTTGGAAATAACTGTTGAAGTAACAGTGAAAGAAGCATGATTCTGGATGTTGTTGGGATGTTTTCATGGTCAAGGAATCCAATGATGGAGATTAGATGAATGCAGGAGTAGCAGTTTTTCTTATAAGTCACAATATGAGGAGACGAGCTGCTTGGCAGAGGTCTGAGCTCTCTGAGTGCTTTTCTGGTTTACAGTTTAGTCTAGACGAAAAAACTAAAGATTGGTTTGAAGTTTTAAGGGTTAATTTTGGATTGATTGATTGACCAGTTACTTTACTTTTTATTTTCCAGGATGAGGAAGGATGAAGAGTCTCTGACCATCCCCAACATCAATGAGGGCGATGAGGGAAAGTACACGTGCACCGTTACCTCTGAGCTAGACCAGGACTCAGCCTCGGCCCGCCTCTCTGTCATAGGTACACCGGCCTAGATGTAGTCCTGGAACCAGGACCGGTCCAGATGTGGTCCTGAAATCAGGACCAATCCAGATGTAATACTGGAACCAGGACCAATCCAGATGTAATACTGGAACCAGGACCGGTCCAGATGTAATACTGGAACCAGGACCGGTCCAGATGTGATACTGGAACCAGGACCGGTCCAGATGTAGTCCTGAAATCAGGACCAATCCAGATGTAATACTGGAAACAGGACCGGTCCAGATGTGATACTGGAACCAGGACTGGTCCAGGTGTAGTACTGGAACCAGGACCGGTCCAGATGTGATACTGGAACCAGGACTGGTCTAGATGTAGTACTGGAACCAGGACCGGTCCAGATGTGATACTGGAACCAGGACTGGTCTAGATGTAGTACTGGAACCAGGACTGGTCCAGGTGTAGTACTGGAACCAGGACTGGTCCAGGTGTAGTACTGGAACCAGGACCGGTCCAGGTGTAGTAATGGAACCAGGACTGGTCTAGATGTAGTATTGGAACCAGGACCGGTCCAGATGTGATACTGGAACCAGGACTGGTCTAGATGTAGTACTGGAACCAGGACTGGTCCAGGTGTAGTACTGGAACCAGGACTGGTCCAGGTGTAGTACTGGAACCAGGACCGGTCCAGGTGTGATACTGGAACCAGGACTGGTCTAGATGTAGTACTGGAACCAGGACTGGTCCAGGTGTAGTACTGGAACCAGGACTGGTCCAGGTGTAGTACTGGAACCAGGACTGGTCCAGATGTGATACTGGAACCAGGACTGGTCCAGGTGTAGTACTGGAACCAGGACTGGTCCAGGTGTAGTACTGGAACCAGGACTGGTCCAGATGTAGTACTGGAACCAGGACTGGTCTAGATGTAGTACTGGAACCAGGACTGGTCTAGATGTAGTACTGGAACCAGGACTGGTCCAGGTGTAGTACTGGAACCAGGACTGGTCCAGGTGTAGTACTGGAACCAGGACTGGTCCAGATGTAGTACTGGAACCAGGACTGGTCCAGGTGTAGTACTGGAACCAGGACTGGTCCAGGTGTAGTACTGGAACCAGGACCGGTCCAGGTGTGATACTGGAACCAGGACTGGTCTAGATGTAGTACTGGAACCAGGACTGGTCCAGGTGTAGTACTGGAACCAGGACTGGTCTAGATGTAGTACTGGAACCAGGACTGGTCCAGTTGAAGTCCTGGAACCAGGACTGGTCCAGATGTGATACTGGCACCAGGACTGGTCTAGATGTAGTACTGGAACCAGGACTGGTCCAGATGTAGTACTGGAACCAGAACCGGTCCAGATGTGATACTGGCACCAGGACCGGTCCAGATGAAGTCCTGGAACCAGGACCGGTCCAGATGTGATACTGGAACCAGGACCGGTCCAGATGAAGTCCTGGAACCAGCACCGTTAGACTGGCTGAGGTGGACTTGCTCAGCTGGGGAATTATAAAGATCCAGCTGTGGAAGGAGGTTCAGCATGTAGTCTTCATACATCTGTTCTTCACTTACCAAGGAAGTTAAACAAGCTTTTCTTTCTTTCTTTCTTTCTTTCTTTCTTTCTTTCTTTCTTTCTTTTTTTTCTTTCTTTCTTTCTTTCTTTTTTTCTTTCTTTCTTTCAACCATGAAAGAACATTGCTCACATATATGTTAAACGGCTGAACAGCCGAGCAAAACAACAGATCACAACTGAGTTAGTCTGAAAAGGAGCAGGATGATATAAAGGCTTATATATTCCTCTTCCCTTTTACTTTTCACAATTCCCTCTTCCTTGCAGTTAGTTTACAATTCACATAAATTAATTTCACAATATGACAAAAAAAAGTATAGACATGCTACATATACATAAGTAAGAAAAATCATGCTACTGATATTCTCTTCCTTCATCGTTTTTGAATAACGTATCTTTGAATTCCTGTTTAAATTGGATAATGCTTAGACATTTTTTCAGTTCATCGTGAAGTTTTTTCCATAACTTAACACTGTATATTGTTGGGCACCTGCTTTTCATGGACGTCCTTGCTTTTAAAATCTTTAGATTTAATTTTTCCCTCAGATTGTATCCACACCAGGAGAAAAAAAAAACATCTTTTTTACAAATTATTCCTGGCTTTAAAAATCAACAAGCTTGTGAGCAATTCCACCAGATCACTTAATTTAAGTACTTTAAACTTACAACATAGTGGATTTGTATGATCACTGTACCCTAGTTTACAAACTATTCTAATGGTTTTTGCCCAAACTTGAGACCCTAATGTTCAGAAAACCTGACTGAAAATAAACTGTAGGTCAAACATGATTATTCAGACCCCTTTAAACTTGTCACTCTTTGTTTCATTGCAGCCATTTGCTAAAATAAAAAAAAATCATTTTATTTCTCATTAATGTCATCTCAGCACCCCATCTTGACAGAAAGAAACAGAAATGTAGAAATTTTGCAAATTAAAAAAAGAGAAACTGAAATATGACATGGTCATAACTATTCAGTACTTTGCTCAGTACTGAGTAGAAGTACTTCTGAGCTGGTACAGCCATGAGTCTTCTTGGGAATGATGCAACAAGTGTTCCACACCTGGATTTGGGATCTTCTGGTTCTTCTTGCAGATCCTCTCCAGTTCTGTCAGGTTGGATGGTGAACGGTGGTGTTCAGCCATTTTCAGGTCTCTCAGAGATGCTCAGTTGGGTTTAAGTCAGGGTTCTGGCTGGGCCGGTCCAGAATGGTCCAGAGTGGTTCTGATCCGCTCCTTTGTTATTTCAGCTGTGTGTGAGGGTCATTGTCTTGTTGGAAGGTGAACCTTCGGCCCAGTCTGAGCTCCTGAACTCTGGAAGAGCTTTTCTTCCAGGATCTCTGTACTTGGCCGCATTCATCTTTCCTTCAACTGCAACCAGTCGTCCTGTCCCTGCAGCCAAAAACACCCCCATATCATGATGCTGCCACCACCGTGCTTCACTGTTGGGATGGTATTGGGCAGGTGATGAGCAGTGCCTGGTTTTCTCCACACATACCGCTTAGAATGAACTCCAGAAAGTTCAATCTTGGTCTCATCAGAGCAGAGAACCTTATTTCTCTCAGTCTGGGAGTCCTTCATGTGTTTTTACAAACTCTATGCGGGCTTTCATATGTCTACACTGAGGAGAGGCTTCCATCGGGCCACTCTGCCATAAAGCCCCGACTGGTGGAGGCTGCAGTGATACTGACTTTGTGGAACTTTCTCCATCTCCCTACTGCATCTCTGGAGCTCAGCCACAGTGATCTTTGGCTTCTTCTTTACTCTCTCACCAAGGCTCTTCTCCCACCATTGCTCAGTTTGGCTGGACGGCCGGGTCTAGGAAGAGTTCTGGTCGTCCCAAACTTCTTCCATGTAAGGACTATGGAGGCCACCGTGCTCTTAGGAACCTTTAGTGCTGCAGAAACTCTTTTGTAACCTTGTCCAGATCTGTGTCTCGCCACAATTCTGTCTCTGAGCTCCTTGGACAGTTCCTTCCACCTCATGATCCTCATTTGCTCTGACATGCACTGTGAGCTGGAAGCTCTTATAGAGACAGGTGTGTGTCTTTCCTGATCAAGTCCAATCAGTTTAACTAAACACAGCTGGACTCCAATGAAGGAGTAGAACCATCTCAAGGAGGATCAGAAGAAATGGACAGAATATGAGTTGAATATGAGTGTCACAGCAAAGGCTCTGAATACCTATGACCATGTCATATTTCAGTTTTTCTTTTTTAATAAATTTGCAAAAATGTCTACATTTCTGTTTTTTTCTCCAGATGGGGTGCTGAGTGACATTAATGAGAAACAAAATGAACTTCTTTGATTTTAGCAAATGGCTGCAATGAAACCAAGAGTGAAAAGTTTAAAGGGGTCTGAATACTTTCTGTACCCACTGTATATCTGACATCATGACTTTTGGTCCAGAGATGTTTGTGCGTGTGTGTGTGTGTGTGTGTGTGTGTATGTGTGTGGGGGGTGTGGGGGAATTGTGCATGTGCCTCAGAGCTCAGCTTAACACCCCCTCCTCCCTCTGGGTTAACAGTGAGCATGCTGCTCAGGCAGGCCCAAACTGTAGCTCAGGGGTTCCCAACCTGGGGTCCGGGACCCCCAAAGACCACGGTGGGGGGGATTTGGATGATGTCCAAACAGAGATGAGTTGAGGTCTGTCCATGTGTTCGTGCGGTTACATCCTTGTTTTATCAAAGGAAGGAGAGGAATCAGCCAAACTGCCTGATTTTTGGTGGGAAGCTTGATGAAAGCATAAAATAAGCGTGTTTCAGCAAGGTGTGGGGGGGCACGGCGGTTTGGTCGCTGCATGAAGGGGTTCCTCAAGGAAAGCAGGTTGGGAACCCCCGCTGTAGTTAAACGTGCTGTAGATCAGACGGATGCAAACTAACTTTGTCCTGTGTGAGTTTTGCACTGATCTTTCCTTCAGAAATGAAACGTCCTGATGATGCAATGCTGGAATCAGTGCAAACCTCACGTCGTCCATGCTAGATGCAGCCAACTCAGACATCTGTGTGTAGTGAGGGAAGTGTTAACTGCTGTGCTGCCTTGCTGTTGATTGGCTATTAGACTAACCAGTAAACTCTAACCTTTATCCTCACCTCCTCTCCTTGACCCCGCCCACAGAGGAAGCCCTCCTCCATCCCTCAGTCTCTAGTGCCTTGCCTCCAGGTAACACAGCTCTGCTGGAAGTTCCTGTCTGTCCTTTCTTTTACACTTTTCTCTGTCGTCCTGTCTGTTCACAACTTTATTTCTGTTTTAATGAAACTGAGCGTAAAAAATAACAAGAGAAGATCTTTCTTTTAAAATGTCATGCATGTGTTTATTCCTGTCTTAAAGTCATCTTTAAACGGTGCACGTGTGTTTTATGGAAGACTGGTGGCTGTGCTGGACATGTCTAAAGCCAGATCATGTTTTCCCACAGACCGTCCTGACCCCCCCGTGGATCTGGATCTGTCAGACCCAGCAGCCCGTAGCGTTCGCCTCACCTGGATCCCTGGGAATGACCACAGGAGTCCCATCACAGGTAACATACCGGGGGGGGGGGTAAGTAAGGGATAATGTATGGAACGCAGGTCATTATCAGGAAATACTTACCAACAAGGTGAATGCAGACCCCAACGCAAAGCAGAGCACCTTTGGCTATCATCGGCTATTTCTGTATGTTGAATATTATATTAATATTCAAGTTGTTATTGAAATATTTATTAATTTATTTCATGCATTATTTTCAGTTTTTATTTGCTATGGACATATGCAACACATTTTATGTTTGATTCCATACGTATCCATTTCAATAATGGCACATTGAAATTGTTATTGATAAATTTATTTATCTATTGTATTTATTTCCAGTTTAGATCAATTAATAGCACATTTCAATAATTATTTAATTATGTATTTTCTTGTGGTACCTTTAATATGTTAAAGGAATAGTACACCCACAGAATTATGGTCCTTCATTTTCTATTCATCCTCATAGTGAGCAAGACTCTGGAGCACTTTTTTAACACCTCAAATCAAGGGGGATTTTCTAGATGTACTGGCAGCTTACTGGCGACTGAAACAAAAAGGTCCATAAAAGTCCACAAAAACTTGACAATATTCCTCCATACTGCTCGTCCAATGTAATCCAAGTGTCCTGAGTGGGTAGCATCCAGAATTTACTGGAAACGACGTCATTTAGTAGATTTTTATGGCCTAAACAGTAGAACATGTAGCTCCTGCAAAGCGCCTCCATGAGAGTTCACAACACTACAGAAGCCGTGGTGTTCAGCGCCTACTCTGCTGACAATGCAAGCATAGAAGTAAAAATTAGCTGTTTACATTGTGCTAAGAGCGAATGAGCTGCGGACAAACACAAGAGGGGTTGATATTGATTCAAAACAAAGAAAGAAAGAAAAAGAGAACACACGATCTCGTCTGCCGCGGCTTCAATAGTGTTGTGAACTTGCAGGGGCGCGCTTTACAGCAGCTACATGTTCTGCTCTTTAGGTTACAGATGCGGGCATGAAAAAGTTCCGCCTTTTTCCTCCAGAAGTGGTGTAGTAATAGTGCACCATTACTGCACTATCACTGGCTGAACGATTTGTCCCGTGAATATGTCATCACGCACGGTGTCCAAACTTGGTGTGTGGAAACGTCCTTGTTCCGGGCGTTCATTTATGCTCTGAAATCGTTTCTCCTGGACACACAGGCATTTCTCTCTGTGATTGAATTAGCAGACAAGTCGCTGGTAAGTGGCTGGCAGTCGGCTGAAAGAGGAACTTTTTCATGCCCAGATTTGTTTTATTGAACTAAATTGAGTTGAACTAAATTGAATTGGCAGCATTTTATGGGTGAAAATGAAAGAGGGATTTTTAGATTTCAAGTTTAGATGAATGAACTAAATATAGAATGACGTGTTAATCAACAGTTTCTCTGAGATTTGTGGATGCTTAAAGGCTACAATTGTCTCCCATTCTATTTATTATACTAGCTGATTCTGCAGATTACTGGTCTGGCGAGTGATATGGGAGGTTTGTTTTGGTTCTGGTTGACCTCTACAGATGCTCCTGTGCAGCTTGTTTTCCTTCTCTCATGCCAACTGTTTTCCCTCCAGAGTTCTTGGTCCAGTTTGAGGAGGACCGCTGGGATCCCGGCCGGTGGCAGAACCTGTCCACTTACCCCGGAGACCTGAACTCCGTCATCCTGCAGCTCAAACCTTTCGTCAACTACAAGTTCAGGGTCATCGCCATCAACTCGGTGGGTCAGAGTAAACCGAGCCGACCCTCACCGCGATACAAGACCAGCGGGGCAGGTAAGGAAGAGACCTGCACTCAGGTACCACATGCCAACAAATATATCCCTAAATGCTTCAAGTCCAAGAGATAAAGGAAGAACAACTTCAGAATTATGAAGGGAGAAAAGTATAACAAAGAAATAACCAAATACAGTGTTGAATAATTAATCGTCTCATTATTTGCTAAAATTGGAAATAAACACATTAGATAAATACGTGTATAAATAATTACTAAAATAAGTCCTTAAATAAGTAAGACTGGAAATAAATGTGTATATAATTGGTCAGATGTATTAGAAATTAGCTAAATATGACAGTAGTTGATAAAATTAGGAAATCAATTAATAAATTATTTATTGAATTAATAATTAACGTAATTGTAGAGGTTTTCTGTAAATGTGTGATTACAGTCCTGAACTTTTAAAAAAGTTTCTTAATGCTAAAACAAATGAGATGTTCTGCATACCAGATATGATACAGAAGGTGTGGACTCAACTGTCTTGTGATGTCTGTCCTGTGTTCTACAAACAAGCTCCGGATGCCATTCCCAGAGACTTGCGAGGATGGGGCTCCAAAAAGGACAACATGGAGATCACCTGGGAGGTAAGACACACACAGGAGAGGACAGGATGTGACAGGACAGGGACAGGATGGGATGTAGTGTATATCATCATGGTGGTGGTGTATAGGGATGTATTGTATATCATTATGGTAGTGGTGTAAGGAGTGTACTATATATCATCATGGTGGTGGTGATGGTGTATATATTGTATATCATCATAGTAGTGGTGGTGGTGTATATGCTGTATGTAATCGTATTGGTGGTGGTGTATACTGCATATCATCATAGTGGTGGTGGTGTATATACTGTATATCATCATGGTAGTGGTGGTGGTGTATATACTGTATCTAACTCTGGTAGTGGTGGTGGTGTATTTACTGTATATAATCGTAGTGGTGGTGTATACCGCATATCATCATGGTGGTGGTGGTTGTGTATATACTGTATATCATCATAGTGTTGGTGATAGTGTATATATTGTATATCATCATGGTAATGGTGGTGGTGTATATGCTGTTTATCATCATGGTAGTGGTGGTGGTGGTGTATATACTGTATATCATCATAGTGTTGGTGATGGTGTATATATTGTATATCATCATGGTACTGTAATGGTGGTGGTATATATGCTGTTTATCATCGTGGTAGTGGTGGTGGTGTATAAACTGTATATCATCATGGTAATGGTGGTGGTGTATATACTGTATATCATCGTGGTGGTGGTGGTGTATATACTGTATATCATCATAGTGTTGGTGATGGTGTATATATTGTATATCATGGTGCTGTAATGGTGGTGGTATATATGCTGTTTATCATCGTGGTAATGGTGGTGGTGTATAAACTGTATATCATCATGGTAATGGTGGTGGTGTATATACTGTATCTAACTCTGGTAGTGGTGGTGGCGTATATGCTGTTTTATCATCATGGTAGTGGTGGTGGTGTATATACTGTATATCATTATGGTAGTGGTGGTGGTGTATATACTGTATATTATCACAGTGTTGGTGATGGTGTATACTGTATATTGTATATCATCATGGTAATGGTGGTGGTGTATATGCTGTTTATCATCATGGTAGTGGTGGTGGTGTATATACTGTATATCATCATGGTAGAGGTGGTGGTGTGTATACTGTATATCATCGTGGTGGTGGTGTATACCGCATATCATCATGGTAGTGGTGGTGGTGTATATACTGTTTATCATCATGGAGGTGGTGTATACTGCATATCATCATGGTGGTGGTGTATACTGCATATCATCATGGTGGTGGTGTATACTGCATATCATCATGGTGGTGGTGTATACTGCATATCATCATGGTGGTGGTGTGTGCTGCGTTTAGCTCAGCATCTGTGTTGTGCTTCCACAGCCGCTGCCTGATCTGGACAGAAACGGTCCAAACCTGCACTACTCTGTGTGGTGGCGACGGAAAGATTCAGGGGAAGAGTGGAATAACGTAACCACCCAGCAGCCAATCCATGTTGTCCACAACACAGAAACCTACGTGCCTTATGAGATCAAAATCCAATCCAGGAATGATTTTGGATCAGGACCAGAGTCCAATGTGGTCATTGGATACTCTGGAGAGGACAGTAAGTAGAGATGTAAAACCAGAGGAGGAGTTTTGAACTCTGTGACCTCCCACATGTATCATTATCCTGTTTGTGTTTAGAACCTACGGAAACACCCACAGAGCTGCGGGTGTCAAAGGTCGACAGCACCACAGCTACTCTGCACTGGAAGCCCGTGGACCTGAGCTCTGTTCACGGGGAGTTTAAGGAGTACAAGGTAAGCCTTGCAGCAAGTTTCACCAGCAGTTAAAGCTCTGTCACCTCCTGTCTCACTGTTCCTCCCCTCCAACCATCCAGCTGTACTACTGGCGTGACTCCAGTCAGGTTCCAGGGCTGGTGGTCAGCAAGGAGAAGATGACCAAGGGTTTTTACACCACAGTGGCAGATCCATCTGTCATGCTCAGTGACTTGGTACCTTACTCCAGGTACAAGATGTTCATGGTTGTGGCTAACAACCGCTTTGAGAGTCAACCCAGCAACGAGGTGGAGTTCACTACCAAGGAAGGAGGTGAGAACTGCACCCAGACTGCAGTGGTCCGGGCTCCGCTCTGATTGGTGCTGGTGTGGCTGCTTATCCTGAAGCTGCTGCTGGCAGAGGTTTAGTGTCGTTGGTTAAAGCGTCTTCTGTCGTCTCACTGATTCTTCACGACTGTTATTTTATTCTGCATTTCCATCATAGAAAAGTTGTGAAGACAAAGACTGCCCAATAATAAAAAATGGAGAGGTGATGGCATTTCATAAGTGTAAGGGTGCGTCCCAATACACCCCCTCACCCTACGTATTAGCCCTATCCCTAAATTTTGCACGTTCCCGTGAAGGTAGTGGTGTCCCAATTCCTCTTTGCAGGTAGGGGTAGTGGACATAACGAGGGGTAGGGGGTATGAATCTAGCTCTTCAGAGTGAGGGGTGTCAGATTCTGACTCGCTGAGGAAGGACCAGAGAAAAGGGAACAACAGCGACCTCCAGAGAGCGACAGGACTCAGAGAAGAAAACTCACAAATATAATATATGTGCTGTACATATTGCACATCTGTTCGTAATGTTAGCCAGACGAAAGGCCTTTACACACCTACTCCGAATATTTCGTCCGAAAGATTCGCATGACAATATCTTTTATCAAATTAATGTCAAGTCGACGGGAGCGTTCACATCAGCGACAAAATTCTGTCTTGCTATTTTGGTGTTTATTTTTTTTAACTGAGGTCGATTTTCTTAATATTTGCATCCGACAGATACACAATCCACCAATCAGAGAAGGCGCTCTGACCGTCACAGAGCTGGTCGCAAGCAAAAGAGAAAGGAAAAAGAGAGAGGTGTGGCTGGTCACTGCTACTGTATCATTATGGCTCAGGTGTCTCATCTTTGTGTAAAAGAGGGGAAAAATCACTGTAGTAGCCGTGTTTCCCTACATTTCGTAGCCGTTCCAGGTTATTATCTACAGGTGTTATATTTAAAATCCACATTTGGCATTTCCACGGTGAGATCAGCTGTTTTCAGCATCCAGAAGTTTCCCTGCAGCCCCCTCTCCCTCCGTCACTGCTGCATGTGCTCATGTTCCTCTGGAATAACAAATGCCAGTTTGCTCTTGCATCTTCGTAATTTCGCGTCGGAGCAGGTGTGTATAGACAAATGCGTTGATATTTCTTCTAATAATTATTTGCAATTTTGTGTTGTTTAGCCTTAACCACGCTAGCTAGGCTAAATACTGATGAAAAGCTTGCAAAGGCAGTTTACAACAGACAACAGTTGTCATGGCGACTTCTTCCCCATGTGGATGTTTTGTTTATTAATCAACCAAAGCATGATGATGATGATGAAAACAACCCAACCTCAACTGTTAGCTCTGTGTTGCTGCTGGGTGTGTTGTTATGGTGAGACATATGTGCAAACGTCACTGCCGCTTACGTGCATAAATGCAGCAGTGGTATCCCAATTCCTAGAAGGCTTCACACGCAATAATCGCCAGAGCTGATTTATAAACTGGGCAAAAGAAGGTTTGCACCTGTTAACAGGTTAAATAGCCCCGCTATCCATTCTTCTGTATGAATATGCAATCTGGGCACGTCTGCCAGAACATGCAAAATGTTGGGAGGAGACGATGCAAACAACTCAGCTTTACACATGCAATGTGATTTATCAACTGTGCAATGGAAAGCGGGCGCAAAAAATGTGTGTATTTTAGCACGTCTGAAAAGCAGCTGGCAGCTTTATGCACTGATGACAGGAAGAGTGCTGCACACAGGACTGCAGAGATGCAGCATCGGGTCAGAATCATTTCTACGAGGGGTGCAGGCAACACGGCAAGATTTCATTATCTAATAATAATTAAACAACAATCAACATCACTGTTTAACACGGATTATTCTGACATGAATCAGAACATCATGCTGGTTAAAGCTGACGTTAATTATGTCTTTTTATTTTCTTTTAGTTTTTGCCAATGGCATATATTTAAAATGAGATCAGCTCCTGCTCCCCCTCTCCAGACCCGCATCCTCCTCTCCACACGCTGCTCCTGCTGCTGCTCTGAGGTTGCTGTCCTGCGTGAAGTTGCCCCCACCCTAAAGAAAACTCAGTGAAAATAACCAGTAACATAGCACAAAGTATTGATACTACTTTTTACTGTGTTTTGCATGGGGGTGGGATGGGGGGAATTACGCAGGTCCAGCACCTGGCATTGTGCCAAAGAGAGCGCAGTCTGTGCGTAATATCAGACCATCTTCACCAGCGTCTCCATGTCCTCATAAAATGGCCTCTTCTTACGACCCACAGGGAAACCTGCCGCATTGTTTTTATTTATAGTTGTTATATTTATCTTATATTCTGTTTTTTATTTGCCTCATATTATATCTCTGGAACTAATATCTCTCTTATCAGGATGAATTTCATTTTGCGTTTACCACATTCTCTTCTGAACTTTCCATGGCACAGCATTAGCAGCTAAATCCTCATTTAAATGCTGCTGTTTGCTCCTGTTACAGATTGCGTGCGTTATCTTTGTAGATCACCCTCAAACACAGAAAAGACAACGCACACTATTTATCTGCACGGCAAAGAAATTAGCGCTCTTTATTTGGATTCTTTGTAAATCAGGGCCTTTCATTCAATTCAGTTCACCTACTGTTCTACCTCTGTTTTCTGCTGCTGAAAAAGAGGCAAAAAGAGAACACAGCATCATACAAATAAAAGCGTCTGTTTATTCTGCATTGTCTTTTTAACTGCGTCGCTCTGCCTTTGTGTGGATCTCTGTAGTTCCCGATGCTCCAAGATTCTTCAGGATCAACCGCAGAGGTCTGGATACCATCTACCTGGACTGGGACAAACCTCTGGAGCCAAACGGCATTCTAATTGGCTACCGGCTCAAATACCAAACAGGTGAGCTGCTCTCATCAGTCAGACCAGCATCACACACGGCTGAATGCAAAATCCCAAACCTCCACACAGCAGCTCACATGACGGAGGCAGAGACAGAAACATTCCTTTCATTTAGTTTTGTTTTACTTTTTATGACAGATAATTAAATCCTAAAAAAGTGAATAATGTGTAAAGACTAAATAAAGGCCAGTGATAGAAAGAGAAAAAGAATAAAGGAATACCCAGAGAGCATAAACACTGGCTGCAGACTTGTATCAGGAGGTTTTACCCACACTGAAGCAGCGCCAGATCTGTTCAGAGATCAGCTTGCAGCGCTTACTGGGAAGGAAACAAATCATTCCCCTGGGAGGCTCTGCTGCTGTGAAGCTGCACTTTCAGTCTTCAGCTTATACATACTGTACAACAGCTGCTACTTCCCACAATTAAAGGAGTAGTACACCCACAGAATGATGGTCCTTCATCTTCTCCTCACCCTCATGCTGAGCAAGACTCTGGAGCACTTTTTTATCTCAAACGCAGCCAGAGATCGGGCGGGGGAGGGGGGTTGTTTTCCCCCAACTTTCATATAATGGAGTTTACTGGCGACTGAAACAAAAAGGTCCATAAAAGTCCACAAAAACTTGTCCATATTCCTCCAAACTGCTCATCCAGTGTAATCCAAGTGTCCTGAGTGGGTAGCGTCCAGAATTTACTGGAACATCATTTAGTATATTTCTATAAACTAAACAGTAGAACATGTAGCTGTGCAAAGCCATGAGAGTTCATGACACTACAGAGGCCTCAGCGTTTAGCGCCTACTCTGCCAATAATGCAAGCATAGAAGAAGATATTCACTGTTTACATTGTGCTAAGAGCGACTGAGCTGCAGACAAACACAAGAGGGGTTGATGTTTATTTAAAGGTGCCATGACATCAAATGTCACTTTTCTGGGGTTTTGGGGGTATAATATGATCTGTTGTGCACTGATGAGGTCATGTGAATGTCAGAGTGAGAATCAAAGTTCCTGTTTATGGTCTGTCAGCTTTGTCTCTCTGCTCAGAAACAGTTGAATCAGACAGCAGCTTATCATTCTACGTAGTTCTTCATCATTCTACGTAGTTCCATCATTCTACGTAGTTCCATCATTCTACGTAGTTCTATCATTCTACGTAGTTCTATCATTCTACGTAGTTCCATCATTCTACGTAGTTCCATCATTCTACGTAGTTCCATCATTCTACGTAGTTCCATCATTCTACGTAGTTCCATCATTCTGCGTAGTTCCATCATTCTACGTAGTTCCATCATTCTACGTAGTTCTATCATTCTACGTAGTTCTATCATTCTACGTAGTTCCATCATTCTACGTAGTTCCATCATTCTACGTAGTTCCATCATTCTACGTAGTTCCATCATTCTACGTAGTTCTATCATTCTACGTAGTTCTATCATTCTACGTAGTTCTATCATTCTACGTAGTTCCATCATTCTACGTAGTTCCATCATTCTACGTAGTTCTATCATTCTACGTAGTTCCATCATTCTACGTAGTTCTATCATTCTACGTAGTTCTATCATTCTACGTAGTTCCATCATTCTACGTAGTTCTATCATTCTACGTAATTTAATTGCTCCAATAAGAGCACACTATCAAGTAAACAGCGCCCCCCCTCTCTCCTAACAGTTTATGCACCGTCCTCCCCCCTCCCCTCCCTGTCTGACTCAGCTGCATGTATGGAGCTAGTAGTAACTTCTGTGCAGTCAGGTCTGGGTTTTCAAACAAATGGATTTAAAAGCAAACTTCTGCAGCAACACTGAGGGAGGGGGCCACAACCTTGTCATTACCTGTAAGTTTATTTATTTTCTAAATGCTGTCTTGTCTGATAAACGTAGCTCACACTATCTGAAGTGCCCATGTTGCTAGCAGTTAGCCTTTAGCAAACTCCGACCGCAGCTTGACCTAGATTCTCCAAATAAGGTCATAGCCAAATAAGGTGTAGCCAATCAAAATGAAGTCAACGTGGTCTCCGGGTAAAGCTCCATATCATCACCGGACCCAACTGTATTACTGAGGAAGTGAGGTCTGGCGTTTCAAAACAATACTCCGCTGTAAAAAATGCCGTTTTTTTCTTTGGAGTATTTACATATAAAGTAATGCCAACAACATAAACTAGTTTTTAACTGCTATGTCGTCACTCCTTTAAAACAAAGAAAGGAAAAGAGAACGCGCGATCTCTTCTGCCGCGGCTTCCGTACTCCGATAAGGGAAACTTCTAGCAGCATTTGTCTGACAGGGAGAACTAGTGAAGGGTCAACCTCAGGGTTCAGGTGGGTTATCACAGGAATGAAACAGACTTTATCCATCCCAGAATGAAACTTGGTAAGTACAGCTTGCTGCCGTCTAGCAGCGTGATGTAACACGTAACCTGCCTCTGTCTCTGTCCAGTCAACGGCTCCAGGCTGGGTCCCACCCAGCTCCAGACTCTGCTTCCTAACGTGACCGAGTTCTCCCTCCGTCTGCCGAGCCGGTCCACGCGCTACAAGTTCTCTCTGTCGGCACTGACCCAGGTGGGAGCGGGGGAGGAGTACGCCGAGGAATCTCCACACTTCGCCAAAGAAGGTGAGCCGTTCCCAGCACATCACACCTGAGGCCATATGAAGCCGCTTCACAACATCCCATCAGAGTTCCTGACAGTTACTTTGTTTCACAAAGATTTCCTGCACTTAAACTGAGGTTTGGTTTCCATGAGACAGAAATGTCCTCAGCAGTGAGACATGAGGCACTTTCAGACTGTAGGAACTTTCTGGAGTTGCTAGAACCTTTTCAGCTCCTACTCTGAGGCTGTCCACTCCGAGTCTTTTCAGGGTACCATAGGAACTAAAAAAAGGGAGATGTTTGGTGATTGGTAGAACTGGTAAGCCCCGCCCCTTGCATGATCTCCGCTTTGTCATCCCCACCATATTTAAAAATTTCCACAGCTGTTTACATGTTTACCGAGATCGTGATAACAAGAACAATTACAGTAGGAGTGTACCAATTCATTATTAAATCCATCACAATGGAACACGTCCTGAATCCAGAACTATTCCGAAATGTCCAAAAGCAATTATTTTATACTAATTTAGTGACCCAAATACAGCTGCAAAGTGTGGCAGTAGAATCTGCGGCGGCCGCCCGAAAACTTTAGTGGACGGACCGTCCTCTAAAGTGTCCAGGTGCACTTCAACAAAAGGTAAACAAGGGAAAGGGAGGGAGAGCTGGTAAGTTCGCTTTTATGATAGCTTTGAATAAAAGAGATGGAAAACCCAACATAAGTTGCAAATTGTGTCAGTACAATCTGAGCCGCTTCACTAAAGTGTCCGGGCGTACTTTAACTAAAGGTAAACAAGACATTAGCAGGGCAGCTTTCCAACGGGGAGCTGTTCCATTACGTGATCTAAATGAGCGTGATGATGGAAAGCTGGTAAGCAGCTTTATAATAGCTTTGAATAACAGAGATAAGAAACCTCAGTTTTGTATCATATGATCTGGTGCACAAATTTGTCTCTGTCCCAGATGATTGCATCAAACATGGTTCCTACGAAGGTCCTCCCTCATGTGTCAACACAGACTGATGGGGAAGGTAGTTCTGATAACTAAAATCCAGACGGGGAGTTCTAGGAACTGATCCTAGAACCTCTCTGTCTGAATGCGTCTATATATCAGCAGGAACAATAGTTGGTAACTCTGTGGGATAAATTGCAGTAGACATCTTCTCCTTTAGCTGGTCTACAGAAATGTTCCAGGACATTTACAATGCAGCTGCAAATGATCATGTTTATTGCCTCTGTCAAGGAGGTGATGTTGTTGGTAGCATTGGTTTGTCTGTCTGTCAGCAACTTTACAGAAAAAGTTCAGGACTGATTGACCTTAAATGTTCGTCAGCCGTGGGCCTCAGTCCAAGGATGAACCCATTAAATGTTGGTGGTGATCCGGATCACCTTCTGGATCCAGGAATGTTTGAAAGGAGTCTTGAGGTCGGCCACATTTTGGAATTTTTCCATATAACTCCACACAAATGGCATGAGTGTTTGGTAAATATTACAAGATAGGATCCCAATGAGTTCTACAATGTTTCCAAAGTTGATCCAGATCCAGAGGAAATTCCAGATACTATGATCCAGAACACTTTTCAATGCTGAAAGGAAACAAATGAAGATACAGACATGCAACACCAAACTGTAGCCGAGACTCTGCTGAATCAGGAGTACGTCAACGGAACTGATGCATCTCCAACAGCAACGGCGCTAGATCCAGAAAAAAACCCGCCATTTTTGGAAATAATATTGAAATAACTATTGAAGTATTAGTGATAGAAGCATGATTCTGGATGTTGTTGGGATGTTTTCATGGTCAAGGAATCCAATGATGGAGATTAGATGAATGCAGGAGCAGAAGTTTTTGTTTTAAGTCACAATATGAGGGGACATGAGCTGCTTTGGCGGAGGTCTGAGCTCTCTGAGTGCTTTTCTAGTTCAGAGACTCTATTTGGTAAATACACAACAAGCCATCGATAGCACCATTATTTATCATGTTTTATAATAAAAAGATCACTATCACCATGTTGCTAAGAGACCTCTATTTAAACTATTTTGAAAATTACGTTAATGCCACTTCCACTGATCAGATAGTAAATTGACATTAATGTCCAATCAGGAGCAGCCAAAGATCAACAAGCGAGCAGAAAGTTCTGTTTGTCTGAAAAGAACAAAAATCAAGCCAGGAAGATGTTTTTGATGCACTGAGGTGGAGGTGGTTTGTGAGGATAGAAGGTAAATAGTAGCAGAAGTGACTGGAAATGAGGAAAAATGGAAACATGGAAACACACAACATGGTTGTGTGTTTGCTTCAACGCCTGAAAGCCAAGACTGGAGAGATGATATGCAGATGAGGAAAGCTGAAGCACATGTACTGTTTCATCTGTCTGAGGAACGTTTCACTCCGTATGCTTCAAAATTTGCTTTGACTGTTGTTTAAAAATCAAACTTGTGATTTGGGTTCAGAGATTTATGTCTGTGAGAAACTGAGGGTGTTGGAAGCTGAAGACAAATGGGATGTCTTTTACACCATTTCAGGCTTTCTCTTCCTGTGTGTGCGTGTGTGTGGTTGTAATATTTCCTGTCTCATCTCCAGTATTTTGGTACTAAATGAAATCTTGTTCAGCGTAAACTTGTGACGGTTTCTATTAAAATGAGTGAAATGGAAACTGTCTTCATACTCAGCAGCAGTGGCGAGTGAGCTGTTGGACTGTCCAGCTGTCCTTGTTGTCCCCCCTCTGTCTCTCTTACAGTTGTCCTCTCTCTCCTGTCTCCCCTCCTCCTTGGCAGCAAACTTTACTGATGCTCCAGGTCTAGGTAATGGGGGAAACAGTGTGTCTGTCCATCACCTTCCATTGCTCCTGTCCTCCATCACTGCTCATCTAAACACCACCAGCAGTGCAGTTCACCTTCAGTCTCCTCCCTGCAGCACGGTTGGAGGCCAGTTGCTCACACAGTTATTGCCCACCAGTTTCATGGCCTGCGTGGGAGAAAGACGCCACTTTTATTCTCAGTCCCATTTTTCTGTTCTCATATATTCAGACTTAGGGCCGGACCCACTAAGATCTAGATGTGCGTGCAGTAATTGGCCTGTACAATCTAGAATTTTTCACGTGGGGCTGAACCACGGTCAGCGGGTGATTTACGAAAGCCTGGGATACACTGTGTGATATTTTCAATCGTTTCTCGCAGCTCCAGCTCAAATTGTGCAAATCAGTCACAGAGTTCAAAAGTTCACAGCTTATAATGTCTGACCTCACAATGTACGAAGCAACACTTGGATGCGATCTGACTACTCACACTGTACGTCCTCAAAGACAGGTCGGGGTCTGGAACAATCCCAACATGCAACGCAATAAATAGAGGTAGGCTCGTAGTAGAAGAAGAAGAAAACAGAGAAGAAGACAACAACAATAATAACAGCAACAGCATGCTATCACCAAAAAACGCGCTACCTTGGCGATTTGCGCTCTTCTTTGTGAAGAATTCGCTGAAAAGCGACGACGTGTGTGGACGAGGAATTTGCTGACCAGATGTGGGCTGTACGGTCTGTTGGTTCTACAACAAGAACTCCATCAAAATAACAAGCCGGGTTGCCATGCTGCCTCTGGTTTACCTCCATTTTTGTTTCACACATGTGAAAGGTGAAAATTTCCGAGGAAAGAGTTCTCCGTCTGGTCGTGGCTCCACTTCAACATGCGATTCACTCACGAGCCACGACCAGAATATCAAACAGGTTTGATTTTCTTGCAACTCATTATTTCTGATCAGGAGCTCGTCTTTAGGTGCCAATCGCCTCTCGTGACCCCCTTGTATACTGCACAACGCAGGACACACGATTTGGCCAAAAGCCGGCCTGATCCCCAAAATTGCCACACAACTAAAAAAAACGGCCAAAAATCGCACAGTGTATGCCGGACTTAAGAGTGTTTAGGTCAATGGCTGCAGGCGCAAACATGTTGGAAACGCCCCTTCATAAATGAGGGCTTTGCAAGTTTTGAGGTTTGCAGCATGGAGAAAGCTCAAAGTGAATATGACCCTGAAGATAGAGATATTAGTGAAAGAGAATAACATTATATAATTCAAAATAAATATGATAAATGCAAAGTAAAAAAATAATCCAACAGGTATCCGTCTCAGAAGTGGCCAGTTTATGAGGACATGAATCAGGAGTTGCTGAACACATCCTCCTAGAGAAAGATTTCTTTCATTTGGAAACAAATCCAAACTATCTAGAGGTGTAATGGGCGCAAAAACCATGACAAAACCAAAGCCAAAACCATGACAACAATCAAACTGAGTATATTCCGCATTATTAGGAATTGAACTGCTGTGTGGTGTTTGCTTCTCCTCTCCCCATCATGCCAGCATCCCTCTGCTGCTGTATGTTCTCAGCAACTTCCCATCACCTGCTTCCTCTATTCAACATGTCAGGCACATTGCACACCTAACCGTAACTGTATTCTCCCATACGATCATCGGCCCAACTGCTGTGGTGCAGACAGACCGCCCTGATTAACACCGGTTTCTGGACCAATCACTGATGGTGCACATCTGCAGTGCAGCCTCAGAACATCACTGCCTCCTTCTGTCTGCTGTCAGATTAACCTGTGATGTTCCACCTGTGCAGCTAATTATCAGTGATAATGCTGTCTTCATGGCGCTGCTGTTTGGGGTATGGGAGGAGATGCATGTCCCTGCATCTGATGTCATGATGGTGAGACATCTTGTTGAATAATGCAGCATGAAGTAAGTGCTGTATATGAAAAAGAAACCTGCACCAGCTGCTGGCTTCCTCACTCATTCACTGGCTGGGTTGTCTGCTTTTTATGACTTTTTTAAAAGTCATGTCATTGTGTCATTTTCTCTTATTTGCATGGATTTAATGGATCAGTAAGATATTATTACTGGATCAGAGACAACATTACATACAACTGGGTCAGACAGAACATTATAACTGGGTCAGACAGAACATTATTACTGGGTCAGATAGAACATTATTACTGGGTCAGACAGAACATTATTACTGGGTCAGACAGAACATTATTACTGGGTCAAATAGAACATCACTGGGTCAGATAGAACATTATTACTGGATCAAATAGAACAACATCACTGGGTCAGATAGAACATTATTACTGGGTCAGACAGAACATTATTACTGGGTCAAATAGAACATCACTGGGTCAGACAGAACATTATTACTGGGTCAGACAGAACATTATTACTGGGTCAAATAGAACATCACTGGGTCAGATAGAACATTATTACTGGGTCAGATAGAACATTATTACTGGGTCAAATAGAACATCACTGGGTCAGATAGAACATTATTACTGGGTCAGACAGAACATTATTACTGGGTCAAATAGAACATCACTGGGTCAGATAGAACATTATTACTGGGTCAGACAGAACATTATTACTGGGTCAAATAGAACATCACTGGGACAGATAGAACATTATTACTGGGTCAGATAGAACATTATTACTGGGTCAAATAGAACATCACTGGGACAGATAGAACATTATTACTGGGTCAGACAGAACATTATTACTGGGTCAAATAGAACATCACTGGGTCAGATAGAACATTATTACTGGATCAAATAGAACAACATCACTGGGACAGCTAGAACATTATTACTGGGACAGATAGAACATTATTACTGGGTCAGATAGAACATTATTACTGGGTCAAATAGAACATTATTACTGGGTCAGACAGAACATTATTACCGGGTCAAATAGAACAACATCACTGGGACAGATAGAACATTATTACTGGGTCAGATAGAACATTATTACTGGGTCAAATAGAACATCACTGGGACAGATAGAACATTATTACTGGGTCAGATAGAACATTATTACTGGGTCAAATAGAACATCACTGGGACAGATAGAACATTATTACTGGATCAAATAGAACAACATCACTGGGACAGCTAGAACATTATTACTGGGACAGATAGAACATTATTACTGGGACAGATAGAACATTATTACTGGGTCAGATAGAACATTATTACTGGGACAGATAGAACATTATTACTGGGTCAGACAGAACATTATTACTGGGTCAAATAGAACAACATCACTGGGACAGATAGAACATTATTACTGGGTCAGATAGAACATTATTACTGGGTCAAATAGAACATCACTGGGACAGATAGAACATTATTACTGGGACAGATAGAACATTATTACTGGGTCAGACAGAACATTATTACTGGGTCAAATAGAACATCACTGGGACAGATAGAACATTATTACTGGGTCAGATAGAACATTATTACTGGGTCAAATAGAACATCACTGGGACAGATAGAACATTATTACTGGGTCAGATAGAACATTATTACTGGGTCAAATAGAACATCACTGGGACAGATAGAACATTATTACTGGGTCAAATAGAACATTATTACTGGGTCAAATAGAACATCACTGGGACAGATAGAACATTATTACTGGATCAAATAGAACATCACTGGGACAGATAGAACATTATTACTGGGTCAGATAGAACATCACTGGGACAGTTAGAACATTATTACTGGGTCAGATAGAACATCACTGGGACAGATAGAACATTATTACTGGGTCAGATAGAACATTATTACTGGGTCAAATAGAACATCACTGGGACAGATAGAACATTATTACTGGGACAGATAGAACATTATTACTGGGTCAAATAGAACATCACTGGGACAGATAGAACATTATTACTGGGTCAAATAGAACATTATTACTGGGTCAAATAGAACATCACTGGGACAGATAGAACATTATTACTGGGTCAAATAGAACATTATTACTGGGTCAAATAGAACATTATTACTGGGTCAAATAGAACATCACTGGGACAGATAGAACATTATTACTGGGTCAAATAGAACATCACTGGGACAGATAGAACATTATTACTGGGTCAGATAGAACATTATTACTGGGTCAAATAGAACATCACTGGGACAGATAGAACATTATTACTGGATCAAATAGAACATCACTGGGACAGATAGAACATTATTACTGGGTCAGATAGAACATCACTGGGACAGTTAGAACATTATTACTGGGTCAGATAGAACATCACTGGGACAGATAGAACATTATTACTGGGTCAGATAGAACATTATTACTGGGTCAAATAGAACATCACTGGGACAGATAGAACATTATTACTGGATCAAATAGAACAACATCACTGGGACAGATAGAACATTATTACTGGGTCAGATAGAACATTATTACTGGGTCAAATAGAACATCACTGGGACAGTTAGAACATTATTACTGGGTCAGATAGAACATCACTGGGTCAGAACATACTGGTGATTGCAGGGATGATGGTTTTTTTACTGCATGGGCTGACCTCGCTAGACTTTGCTGTCCACCAAACATGCAGATGTTTCACTCATTTGGTGATTTGGTGATTAAAAGGCATGGAATGTGATAGAAGCATGCTGACTGATGCTTGGGGCTTTTGGGGAGGGTGTTGGGAGGGGGAGGATATCGGGTTTGGGACCTTCACTGACTGGAAATAACATCTGCTTCAAGGTACAGTAACAGTGGATGGCATTCATCGTGAGCTGACATGAGGATGGTCCCATAAGGGGGCATCATTGTGTCATGTAAATGGAACTTTGGTTCTGAACCAGTCGCAGGTCGAATTCTTTTCAATGAATTGGTTTTAATGGTGACATTTCCAATTTAAATACCCACGAAAAGAAACAGATGCTGTCATAATTCAGTTTTTCTTTATCCAGTTTAGATTTAAACATAATTTAACTGGAGTTAGAGTTTGTCTTCATGGCACCAGTTTCCACCACAGACTTCTGGTCTGGTCAGCAGACTTCCCACAGCGCTCACTTTAACAAGATTTGCCCTTCAGTAAACATTTGTGCACGTAAGCATAACTAAATTAATTGATAAAGTCTGGGGGCTTCCAGGCGTGAGATATCTGGCTGGGCTGATGTAATGTTGGGATTTGTCCTCTTGATGGCAGTGACGTTAAAGAGAGCAGCAGGGATGAAGCGAGAGTTGATCTCTGGAAAGCAGGGATGTCAAACATACGACCAGGAGCCAAACCGGCCCGTCTGGCCTGCAGGATGAAATTCATGAATGGCAAAATAACAGATTATATAACTGTAGTTCTTAAATAATAAAAGAAACTGAAATTTCTGATGTGTCCATGAGAGGTTTCATTGTTTTATTTTTCATTTTTAAATGTAAAGCATTGCCAAGATAGGGGGATAACTTGATCTCTATTTTATATCTTTCTGACTTAAAGTGGCACCACAATGTTCTCTGTGACGCATCCTTTAGATACTAATAAATTTTTGGTGGTTTTATATCAGTTGTGATCTGGAAGTTGTAATACACATGCAAATGAGCAAATATAGGAAATACATTTTAAAAATAGGTATATATAATAATTTTATACACATAACAAAGATATGATATTGTCAATATATGATATTTAAAACTGCATATAAAACTTTGTTAAAGGAAAAAAAGGTTCAAATAAAAAATTGGAATAATTAATCAAATTTATTTCATAATAATGTATTTGTATTTAAAAATATAGAGATTTAAATATGAAATACATAAAAAAAATCTAAATTAGAATTAAAACAAATAACTCATAAATGTGTAAGTGAGGAAAAATATGGATGAAACTTCACTTATTTTTCTCAAGAAAATTCAGGTTTTTAATTATGTTTTCTTAAAGGTGATAGCTACAACTTTTTCATCAAAACAGTAATCTTTTAAAAACCAACACGTCCACATAACGTAGAGGCGTGCAGAATGAAAGTATTCATTCTACCCCCCAATTTTTCATAGCATATAAATAATTGTTTTATCAATGTTGATGGGTTCCCCCCCCCCCCCCCCCCCCCCCCCCCCCCCAAAAAAAACAAAAAAACCAAAACAAAAACCAATTGCATCTGATTACCATGCTAATGTCAGGCTTCTTCGCCGTTAGCATTAGCTCCGGGGTTTGCTAGCTCAATTGCTCTGTGCAGGGATAGCATCCTCCTTGCTTCACTTCTCAAATTCAAACTGACAACAAAACCAAGCAGGATGTTTTGGAGGCTCATGAGTCATAAGCTGCTTTCCTCCTGGACATTTAAGGACAGTAAAACATTTGCTAATGCTAATTAATGGTTAGCTGGTTCTGTAAAGTTGCTAAAGCTAATTGAGTAAGTGAATGTAAGCGCGCCACTTACTGGCGGGAAGGAATTAAACCTGCAGCTATCACCTTTACAGGATAGTTTAATAAGATGCCAACAAGGTGATAATGTACTTGTTCTTTGCATTAAAACAAAAGAAAAATGTAGTCTTCATCATTTATAGGTTGTGATGTCTTTTACCGGTCCGGCCCGCCGAAGGTCAGGTTGTACTGGTTGAACATGAAATTTGACACCTCTGCAGAGAAAACTCTCGACTCTGCGTGTGTGAGTGGAAACACGGTGACTGGACGGACACTGGTGATGTTTCTGGAATTCCTGCTGTCAGTGTGAATGTAAGTGTGAGTGTGACTGTGAGAGTGAGAGTAGCTGGGTTTCCATTACACCTTTTCAAAAAATAAAAGTGATATTTCTTAAATGCCAGTACAGCTGCTGATACTAGTTTTTATTAGTTTCAGTGTTGTAATTTGTTTTTTGTTTTTTTGTAAATCATACAAATTTGTCTGGACAATTGTGTCTCATGTGGCTGCACCCTCAGTCTGCCCGGTTCTGTTCGTATTGTGTCTGCTGTCTGTTTAATCTTGGACGGGTTGTACTGAAAACAAAATGTCATTGCACTGGGATGCCGGTGACAATAAAGTCTTCTGAATCAGTCTGAATCAACCCAAAAGGCTTATGTAGGAAACTAATTTACAAAGACTAAAATTAAGGATGTTTTTGCAATAATTTTCATTAGTTTTAGTTAGTTTTGCAAAGACACAGAACAGTTTCAGTTAGTTATAGTTTTTTAAAAACCGTTGATTTTTATTTCTATTTCGGTTAATGAAAATGTTTTCTCTTTTCTTTTAGTTTTTGTTTTTCCGTTTCAGTTGACACGTTTCCGTTTTAGTTAACCATGATCACCTTGGAATGCACGCCCCCAAAAAGTGTGTAGAACACCCTGACAACTAACGGAAAGCAAAATCTGAACTTAATAGAACTCGTTCGTTTGTTCAATCTACTTGAAGTATTGGTGAAAATCAAGGAGTTTTACTGCAGATAATGTCTGATATAGAGGCTGCCCCGTCTCTTCCGTTATTACTGGAGGAACACCGAAGGGCGACTCAGTGTAATTTCTTCTGAAGGACTCAAAGTGATGCAGAAACTTTACCGGTGAGTAAATGCACGTATAAACTCCTAGAGATAAGGTCCAGGTTGAAAAAAAAGAACGTTCTCCTTTAATGCTTGTAAATGATCATATTCATCATCAAGAAGGAATAACTGTATTTTAACCCCTACGTCACGCCTGATGGTGTGTAAATGCGAAAAGAGTGTATCCATTACACTTTCAGGAAAAACACTTTATTCAGACATCGAAAAAAAAAGCCTGATGAGGGCGTAATAACATTTTTGCGATATTTGAATTTGTTTTCTAAATGTAGGTGTTTCCATTGGTGGTTTTTATTGACATATTCAGGTTCTGCAAAATTCCAGGTGTGATGGAAACCCAGCTAGTGAGTGTGTGTGACCTCGTGTGCTTTCCTGCCGCCATGTCTTTAACCCTCTGCTCTCTCCCTCCTCCCCCCCTGTAGTTGATCTTACCGACGCCTCCGTGTCTCCTGCTCCCACCCCTACTCCCCCTCCTCCTCCTCCTCCCACTACAATTGCTACTACAACAACTAGTACCTCAACTACCACCAGTACTACGAGTGCGACTACCATCACCACGACTGAGGCGCCCACCACCACCACCACCCTGCCCACGACCACCACGACCAGCAGCACGCCTCCAGTGCTGGTCACCACCAAGCGTGCTGATCAGAACGTGTTGGGTACATGCTGTTGTTCCGTCCTCCTCCTCCTCTTGTCTGATGAAGGATGCTTGCCTTCTCCCACCTGACAGAACAGGAGGCCAGATTAGCGCTGCACCCTGATAAACTGCGTTGCAGATGCTGTCAGACAGCAGAGGATTACTGCAGATTATTGGGATGCAGCCGGCAGCTCTTCTCCTGGTCAGGAAGTGAGAATCTAAACTGTTTGAAATTATTTAAATATTTCACTTGAGACAGATGAGTTTGTTAAAGCAATGTTAGCTTTTTTTTTTATTAAAAGTAAATGTTAAAGGGAGATGAGTCGTCTGTAGGAGCCAGATTTCTCACCATGCAGAGGTCTGAGCACGGTCCTGTGTGTGGTTTGTAACTGTGACCTTTCTGCTCCTTGCCCCTGACCTGTAACCTTTTACCCTTGACCCCACCCTCCACCCCCCTCCCCACTTTGTGTAGCGGTTCCTGGGCTGGAGATCTGGAATCTGACGGTGGAGCCTAACAGTAACTACGCTTACGTCAGCTGGAGACACAACTTCCCGGCCGGCAGCAGCGAGTTTGTGCTAGAGTTCACACTGGACAGTAAGAACCAGACCAAGCCCACGATGAGCTACTGACCGCTAAACTAGCTCTGATCGCACAGATTAGCAAGGAAAACTAGCTCTGATTAGACAGATTTACAGGAAAACTAGCTCTGACCTACAGATTAGACAGAAAACTCTCTCCGTACAGATTAGACAGGAAAACTAGCTCTGATTAGACAGATTTACAGGAAAACTAGCCCTGACCGTACAGATTAGACAGGAAAACTCTCTCTTATGGCACAGATTAGACAGGAAAACCAGCTTTGATCGCACAGATTAGATGGGAAAACTAGCTGAGATTAGGGGAAGACTAGCTCTGATCCTACAGATTAGACGGGAAACTAACTGAAGTCCATGCAGCTGGCAGGGCAGAGGAGGCGAGGTTGGAAGTCCATCCTCAGCTGCAGTTCAGGTCTCCGTGGTAACATTTATATCTTATTCTGCTCTCACTTAAATTCTTTAAGCAACATGTTCAGAATCCTTTTTAACCCTTTCACGCATCAGATTTTAAAACAGTTTAGTTCACTTCATGTAAAGAGATGATGTCACATCCCTAAGTCCAGGGGAATCTAACGTTTGGTGAGGAGCAGATTTCTTTGAGCTGATTGGACATCAAAGACATGACATCATTTCCTGTTTCTGACCTGATGAACATCTTAGTGAATGGAAGGAGAGGAAGGATGTGGTGGTTTTAGAAGAAGCAGCATCGTCCTAATGAGGCGGAAACTGTGTGTGAGTGCATGTGTGAGCCTTTTGTGAGGGCGTGGTTGATCCACACACTGTTGAGGAGGCAGTGTGTGTGTGTGTGTGTGCGTGTGTGTGTGAGGGTGGGGGTGTGCGGGTGTGTGTGTCAGACCTTTCTCATGTTTAAGTGATGATGACCCTTCTTGCGGCTGCTGCCTTGCTCTGAGCCACGCTGTTTGTGTGTGTGTGTGTGTGTGTGTGTGAATGGGCTGCTCTGCTTGCGTCTGACTTCATCACTTTCCATCCATCCTCATCATCACCTGCTTTTGCTTTTGAATCCCACTTTTCTGAAGCACATCATGCCTCCTTCTCTGGACCACGGTCGTAATAGTTCTGGATTTTTAATTAGTTTCAGTTTTTATTTAGTTTGGACTTATGGGTTTTTTCTTCAGTTAGTTTTACTTAGTTTTTGAGCAGGTTTGCTAGTTTTTATATGTTTGAAAATGCTTAGTGTTGGTATAATTTTTAACAGTCTCAGTGTTAGTTTTAGTTTTTTTGTTAGTTTTTTTTTATTTTAGTAAATTACAGGTATTTGTCTGGTGTGATTTTTGAAATCATCAGAAAATTATATAATATAAAGACTCAACAAGACACAATTTTAAAGATGTGTTCAGAGGACACATAAACAACTAGCCTCCAACAGCCCACCAGATAGCAGACCTGTGAGTACAAAATGTGTACAAAGCTGCTTCTGAAGTAGATTTTATATCAACTCAAAAGGATGTTTTTGCAATAATCTTAGTTTTAGTTAGTTTTACATCAACAAAACACAGTTTCAGTTATCGTTTCTCTAAAACTGACGTTTTTAATTTTATTTCAGATAATGAACATGTTTTTTTGCTAGTTTTAGTGAACTATGATAACCTTGCTGTGGACGGCTGATAAGCGTCTCAGGCTGGACATCTTCAGACTCACTGTCTTCATCTGTCTGCGTTTCCATCTTTGACTGAGGATGGAAAGAAGGGAGAATGTATTTTTCATGGACTTGAGCAGTAGTCTTAATTCTTAATGATGTCTGAATTTAAAATGAGAGGAAAAGAAGAGAGCTATGAAAGGGGGGTAATGACATTGATTTATTGGTTTTCACCACTCCCACCTGGTCTCTAAGGTCTGAAACCTCCGGCTCCTCAGGAAGAGTCCTGACCGTCCCTCCTCCTCTTCATCTACATCCAGTTGTCCTCCTGCCGATGTCTCTCGGAGGAGTGTTACCTTAAGAATGAAAAAAAAAAAAGATAACTGGAAATTTTTATCATAAAAACAGTAATTATGAGCTGAAGTTTATACATGTCTGTTAAAAATGAACCTTTAGGAGATTCTTGGGACATTTTGTCCCATTTCAGTTTTTATTTTCAGTGGATTGAATAAAGTTTTCAGATAATTGTAGGATTTTAATGTCACTTCCTGGAATTAGCTTCATAAATCCTGACACATTTGATCCTGAGGACAGAAAACGTCCCTCTGAAAACCAAATGTCAGTTTTGATGCCACGTTTATCTGAACACAAATAAATTCATTCTTTTTCTGGGCCGTTGATCCTCTTCAGGGTCGCTGGAGCCTACCAGCTAGAAATGAATTCTCTTAAGTTTTTTTTTTTTTTTTTGGACTGCTACCATTCTAGTTTTAATTTTCACGTGTCCATCAGGTTGGGACGCTTTTTCCGTATTCGGTGTTTTATGGGAATTTTTTTGTTTTCTTAAAGAAAGCTGGTGTTTTGTAAACAACTAAAATGTTAATATTTATTTCATAAATTCATATTTCAGGGCTGACTTATTTGACCCTGATATCTGACTCAAGATGCTAAACGCAGCCATGTAAAGACTCCATTCTAACTTCTTTAGTGCAGACTTCAAACTATTATCCAGCTTTAACCAAACTATTAACCCCTGGTCCCCAGAGGGTTTAAAGGGGAAAATATTAATATATTTTTACAACAGTGAGCTTTTCTGTCCTGAAGATTAAATGTGTTGTTCTTTTTCAATAATCTCTTAAAGGATAACTTTCTTTCTTTTCAACCTGGACTTTATTTCTAGGAGTTTATATGTGCGTTTACTCACCCGTAAAGTTTCTGCATCACTTTGAGTCCTTGAGAAGATATTACGTTGAGTCGCCGTTCAGTGGACATCCTGTAAAATGGCGATAACGGGGCAGTCTCTATATAAGACATTATCTGCAGCACAACTCCTTGATTTCGCCAATATTTTCAGTACAATGAATGTACGAATGAGTACTATTGTCCTGTGAGTCCAGATTTATCTTTCCGTTAGTTATCAGGGTTCTACACACATTTCGGGGCCGCGCGTTCACGATGCGCACTTCCGTAGTACAGCTGAGAAGATCAGCTGCTACCCAGACAACAACAAAAACACAATTAGAGAAACTCTGGACTCACAGGACAATAGTACTCATTCATTCCTTCATTCTACTTGAAGCATTGATGAAATCAAGGAGTTTTACTGCAGATAATGTCTGATAGAGTGACTGCCCCGTCTCTGCCATTTTACAGGATGTCCACTGAAGGGCGAGTGAATGTAATATCTTCCGAAGGACTCAAAGTGATGCAGAAACTTTACCGGTGAGCAAATGTATGTATATACTCCTAGAAATAAGGTCCAGGTTGAAAAAAGAGAAAGTTACCCTTTAAGGGGGAAAACATACAATACATTAAAAGGAAATCTGAAAGCAACAACATGATAAAGCAGAGCAGAGTCCCTATGTGGACGTCAGAGAGGACATCTGAATCTTCTTCTGCAGCTGATAGAGGATGTGGATGATGAAGAGCTGCTGAGGAAGGACCAGGATGGAAAAGGAGATTTCAGTCTGCAGGGGTCTCGCATGCGTCCTCTTCTCTGGCCGGTGTGCAGACGTGTGAGCAGCATAGCTTGGAGAGGACCCTGCTGGGGGGTCTCCTGCATGGTGCATGCACGTCGCCTTTTACTCCCACTGCCACCTCTCAGTCATGCCATCGCTCGGCCATGTGACCAGCACATCTTTCCAACAGAAAGATGCAGATTACGCTGCCACTGTGTAAAGACGTGTCCCTGTGAAGAACTGAGATGAACGATGCTTTGTCCTCAAAAGGGACAGTACACCCACAGAATGATGGTCCTTCATCTTCTCCTCATCCTCATGCTGAGCAAGACTCGAGCACTTTTTTAATATCTCAAATGTAGCCCGAGATCTGGGGGGGGGGGGGGGGGTCATTATCCACTGCCCTTCTTTTTTTTTATGTAATTGTAATTTTATTTTTATTTGGGAACTGTACCTTTTAGTTTAAAAGCTCTTTCGGAATGAAAAGTGCTGAACCGAATGAATTTTCATTCGGTTTTACGGGTGTTGAATATTCTTTTCCCCAAACCGATCGTCGTATCATGTAAACGCTGGAAAGTTGCCAGGTTGCGCTCTTACAGCGCATGCTTTGACAAGACGTCAACGTGCAACAAGTGACGTTTCCCCACTTTGACAGATGGGTGTGAACAACGTCATTCCCTGGACAGCGACAGAAAGTTTGTTTTTAACTCAAACTCTGTCTCTACACCTTTTTTTCTTGGTTGTCTGCAGCAGGAGCTCATGAAGATCAGCTGCTGGATTAAAGTCCTGCAGAAACCACAACAACCGTGATGATCAGCTTTAGACCTCCGTCTTTATTAGATAACGTGATGTAACATCATTCTACATGTCAGACAGGATTATTCTGAATAAATATTGACGCATGTCCACGTCAGATGGAAATGAATTATTTCCCATGGAAACAGCTGCTCTGAAATCCTTAATCAGAATGATTTCACTCCGAAAGGGAAAAACTCTCCATGTAAACGTGCCCACTGACTCCAGCAGGTATCCACCCACTTTCATATAATGGAGTTCAGCGGCACTTGAGCCAAAAAGGTCCTTCCGTAGTGTCGTGAACTCTCATGGACATGCTTCGGGGAAGTACGATGTTCTACTGTTTAGTTTTTAAAAATCTAGTAAATGACGTCGTTTCCAGTAAATTCTGGACGCTACCCACTCAGGACACGTGGATTACATTGGACAAGCAGTTTGGAGGAATATGGACAAGTTTTTGTGGACTTTTATGGACCTTTTTGGTTCAGTCGCTGCTGAACTCCATTATATGAAAGTTGGTTAATAATGACACCCCACCCCCACCCCCACCCCGGATCTCCGCTACATTTGAGATATTAAAAAGTGCTCCAGAGTCTTGCTCAGCATGAGGATGAGGAGAAGATTCTGTGGGTGTACTATCCCTTTAAGCCCTCCGTCTGGCTCCAGATCAGACAGCTGAGAGCTGGCCGGGTTGTCGGAGAAGCGTCTGCTGACAAACCGGCTCTCTCTGCCCGTCAGCCAGGAGGCGTGGACGGGAATCAGCATCTTCTGGATCAGGGACGGCGTCGGGCGCTGCTTTCTGTCTCAGTTGAGTCCAGGACCTCTGCTGTAACTGTGAGATGATAGCTACGTCCCCCCCAGTGAGACTGGTTCCTCTCTTGTGTCTCCAAGGCAACAAATCGATGAGAAATATTTCAGTGAAACAACAGCCCCCCATTACTGTGGCGGATCTGATCCCTGGAGCCAAGTACCAGCTGAGGGTTTACTCCAATGAGCTCAGCACCGTCAGCAGCAAAAACATCACCTTTAAGACCAAACCAGGTGAGAGCACACCTGGCCAGGTGGAGCCGGGGTCCCAGCTGGGGGGCTGGTCGGGGTACAGGTGTGTCAGCGGCAGCAGAGTAAGCCTCGCATGGTTTTTCACTCCAGTCAGGCTCAGAGCTGTGTTTTTATTCAGTCTTCAAGAAAAATAAGCTTCATTCATACAGCACTTCTCTGAATAACGCAACGTTTCACAGCAGAGAATGAAAAACCAGTAAGAAAACATCATGAGGGCAAATTTACGGTAATTCTGGAGCAGAGTTACCTGCAGAGATGGATGTTGTCAGAGAGAGAGGCTGTCTGATAAAGGGAGCAGTAATGACAACAACAATAATCAGAAGGAATCATCTGTAAATAACTTCTGACAAAGTCCTGGAGCTCTGACCCAGAACAGAACCAGGCTGCAGATCCTGGAGTGTGTCCATCATCAGTACCAAATATACTATAAATAAACTCCAACTTGCTGCTGCAGCTGCTGAGGAACGAGCCACGTCCTTCCACTGAGCTACCGCGGGGTGGACCACCCGGTCCTGGAGGGTCGGCATCCTGCAACACGCCTGACCCAGATCAGCGGGCGGTCAGCCCGAGCCAGGTGTGTTGCAGCAGGGACCTCCCCATACCTGCAGAATCCAGGACCGGACCCCCCCACCCCTGTCTGCTCTCTAAAGGAGAACTTTCTTTTATTTCAACCTGAACCTTATTTCTAGGAGTTTATGTGCATTTACTGACCGGTAAAGTTTCTGCTTCACTTTGACTCCTTCAGAAGATATTACACTGATCATGCATCCATATAATGTCAGTGGCGGGGCAGCCTCTCTATGGATCACCGCGAACATCCAGGAATTTTCGCAAAAACTCGTCACATCCAGTTAGGTAGGGGGTGAAAACATCGCTTCGTTGCATAGGGGAGCCATTTGCTTACCTGCTTTATTACTTGTCGATCTTCGTTTATTCTACCTTGGAAATACCGAGAAGTCCCGCTGTGTCTGGCTGCCATAAACATATCTATCACACAGACAAGAGAAAATGTTTTTCCAGTTCCCGAAACAACAGAAAAAGACCGGAACAACATGCTAAGTGGCTAGCTGCTATCAAGCCCATAAATGCTGACAGTTTCCACTGGAAACCATGGAAACATCTAACAATATGTTCCGATCACTTTGTGACTGATAAAACATGTATTCTGGTGTCACTGTTTAAACCCTGTAGCTGTTTCTGTACAGATGATAGAAAACACCATTAAATCAGTGGATGTAGAGAATCACAGCGCCGCCCGCTGTTCCGTCCACTCAGGACTGTTAACGATCACGTTCATCCAGATTACTGCCATCAATGTTCCCACATAAGAATAAAAGCAGAAAAACTGGCAGAAACACATTTGCAGCATTATAAACATGCACAAAGTCATCACCAGTAAAATACCGAAGAGCTTCTGGCGACCCGTAAATGAACCTGATGAAACCAGCAAGACCGGGAAACTGATCATCAGGCCGTTGTGTAGGTTCGTCTAACCAGCAAGCAGACGATGACGTCACTGAGTCCAACAAACACGAGTTTGCTTCGTATCTTTATCCAACGTATAGGCAGTGAGACTTTCAATATAACAGGACAACATTTCAACATAATTTCAAAGACAGACGGGCGGAGACGAAAATTTAATGGTGCAAAAACGTTTTTTGAGGTTCACAGTCCATCAGATGCCGTTCAAATGTGAATGTTTTCACCCCTACCAGCTTTGTGGTCACGTGAACTCTGGTTGTGACGAAGGCTCCATAAGAGATTACCTACAACAAAACTCCTTCATTTCATCAATGCTTTAAATAGAATGAACGAACGAATAAGTACTATTGTCCTGTGAGTTCAGAGTTAGCTCCCCGTTAGTTATTGGGGGGGGGGGGGATTCCAAGCATCAACCTCTGGTGGCCAACTATGAGGCTGCCCGGAAGAAGTCATTATTTGTAGTTCTTTCTTCATCCACTAGGGGCTGCAAAACAGAGCAAATCCCCATAGACTCCCATGTTAAAAAGACCAACTTCACAGCAGAAATAAACATGTTTACAGCAGGAAAAAACATAACAGCAGGAATAAACATGTTAACAGCATAATAAACATATTTACAGCAGAAATAAACATGTTTACAGCAGGAATAAACATGTTAACAGCAGAATAAACATATTTACAGCAGAAATAAACATGTTTACAGCAGGAATAAACATGTTAACAGCATAATAAACATGTTTACAGCAGAAATAAACATGTTTACAGCAAGAATAAACATGTTTACAGCAGAATAAACATCTAAAGCACAAATAAATATGTATACAGCAGGAATAAACATGTTTACAGCAGGAAAAAACATGTTAACAGCATAATTAACATATTTACAGCAGAAATAATCATGTTTACAGCAGAATAAACATGTTTACAGCAGGAATAAACATGTTAACAGCAGAAATAAACATATTTACAGCAGCAATAAATAGGTCAAGTTTACCTTCATGTCAACTGTGAGGGGATGAATTATTTTATAACTCATCCGTTTAGATGTTACTTAATCTTGAAATTACCAAAGTACCGCTGTGTCCTTTTGATTGACAGGTGGCAGACCGAGTGTCGGCCTGCTGGCCATGGCTCCTTGTTAGCTCTCAGTGTAATATCTTTCAAAGGAGTCAAAGTGATGCAGAAACTTCACCAGCACGTATAAACTCCTAGAAATGAGGCCCAGGTTGAAAAAAAAGAAAGTTCTCCTTTAAGATCTTTAAAGACTCTCCAGGTAACTTCCTGACCTTGAAACTCTGCTTTGTGGCCTGGTTTGATGGAACGATGACATGTATCACGTACGTAGAAGCATCCCTGCAGCAGCCGACCACTCAGATCCACACAAACAGACCTGACTATCCCAGGATAACAGTTGGGACAGAGGGAGATGGGTCTCCTCCTTCAGATCCTCCCCTCCATGGATCTGTAAGCTCTCTGATGGTTTTACGTCGTCCGTGAGTCTTTCCTTTTACAGGAGTTTGGGGTTGTAGTTGTTCCGTGTGTGTACTGGCTGGAACTGTACAGTCCTGAACGAGGATCAGCAGCACTGGAAGACTGACGGCTGCCGTCATAGTGTCCTGAGACAACAGGAATCATGTCCGGCATTGTTGGCTGACAGGAATGACGCGGTCGTCCCGCCACGACTCGGCGAGACGGTCCCGGTCCGCTCGGCCTCTGCTGATCCAGAACAGCCTTCATGGTTCCCTCTCCTGCCTCCTCTGTGTTACAGCGTACATAGACCAGGTGGACATCGCCACTCAGGGATGGTTCATCGGTTTGATGTGTGCCATCGCCCTCATCATCCTCATCCTCCTCATCGTCTGCTTCATCAAGAGGAGTCGTGGGGGCAAATACCCGGGTAAGACCACAGAGGAGAAAATACTTTTAGTTTAGAATTTGTTCAGGAAGTTTCTTTCTTTTTTGTTTGTCCTGTGAGTTAAACTTTCAATGTTGAACATGTGAATACAAACTGAAAAACGAATTTTTAAATAGCCTTATCAGAGCTAACTAGTGTAGACACACACAGAGCTGCCAGTAACATCCAGCTGATGGTTTAACAATGAAGTAAGTTTAAAATGAAACATGAATTTGTCTGAACTATTATTTCAATTTAATCTCTTCTTGATGAGGCCTATTGTCCTGTTTCCCGTCTAAACTGATGTACGTACAGTATGAGTATACAGTATCAACAACTACCAGGGCCGTAGGTATGATGAGACATGTGAGATTACTACAGAAGTATCAGATTCAACCGTTACTTTGTCACTTTGAATTTACCAGGAACACAGAAGAAAATGTAGATGTTATCAATCAGTCATTAAATTTATTCCAAACCTGTATGGTACAGCTTAAAAAAACTGTACAAAATACACAAAAAGTCAAACAAAACATGGTTTGAAAAGGGGTGGATGAAGCCAAGGCTCTTTCCTTTCCAATCCCCCAGTCACCATCACAAAACAAAACCCAGGACAAATCATTAAGACTCATCCAAAACTGGATGCACATAGATTTTAAGGTTGTTCTTACTATTGGCTGATAAAATTTATCACTCCCTCTTAAATTATATCTATGATGGAAGTCTGACACAAAACAGGTTCTGAATATTTGTAGGTAGATTTCTATTGATGCCTTGAAAATTAGTAGAACTGTTTTATATTTAATCAGGTCATACAGTTTTAAACATGTATTTTTAAGAAAGTGTGTTTGTATGATCTTTTTTTTTGGGGGGGGGGGGCATTATATTAAATTATTAAATCATTTTTTAAATGTAATAAGTGGTAATAAATTTGACTTATCGCAGTTCCCCCATACTTCAACACACAGTAACTCACATAAGACATTACACATGAGTTATACAGAACAAAAAGGGCATTCTGGTTCTGGTTGTTCGCAAATAACTAATGTGGGGTTTCCATAATAATTTTTCATCAATTACGAGCCCTAAAAACACATTTTGTAGGACTCTTTCAATTTTCATAACATCATCAATGGTAATTTGTTCTAAAACATAATCTTTTCTTTTACCAAATAGCATAAACTTAGTCTTTTTTAGGTTTAATGATAATTTATAAACATTAAACCAACTTTTTAGTTTATTCGTTTCCTCTGTTATTTGTTCCAAGAGTTGCTCCAAATTTCCACCTGAGACAATTACATTTATGTCATCTGCTAAAAGGATAAATTTAGAATAATTTTAGAAGATTTAACTATATCATTCATGTACATTATAAACTGAGTAGGTCCTGGAATAGACCTTTGAGGAACACCACATTTGATAGGATATCTCCTCCTAAAAGAACATGTTACTTTTCGTAAAATGCAGAGGATAGAAGCTCCCTTCAAGGAGAGGTTAAAGTCGGACTGTGAAACTGTTAAAAGCAGGAGATGTTGGGAGCAAAGACAATATAGACGTGTGGTAATCTTTTACAGTTTCTATAATGTCTAGGTGCTGCTTGCGCGACTGCTCTCGCCAACTGTCTCGGTAGGTGCAGTAGTGTGATTTGGTGAAGCTTTCTGAAACTAACTGAGTGGGATTAATATCTAACAGCGAGATTCTGGCCCGCTGACAGCACTGACAGAAGCACTGACATGTCTCCGAGCGTGTCCCACATTCCCAACCCTGCTACTAAAACAAGCTGCTGCTTCTCTCAGGCCTCCCAACGTGTTCACCATGTGGCCAACATGTGGCTAATTCTAATGTTTCTGACAACTTGGTAACTTAACCAACAACTCAAAACCAGCCATAATATCAGCAGCTTCAAAGCAAGCAAGTCAGTCTGTAGCAGCAGCAGCTGCACCACTTGTTACATGACTCTGAAAGGAATGCTGGGAAATGAAGTTCTTCCAAGATAACAGGGACTTTTATACATGCTGAACCAACGCTGATGAAACAGGATCTCGCGAAATTTTGTTGCTCCGTAAGGAAATTAAGATTTTAATAACGAAATCTCGTGAGATTTCATTTTTTTAAAATATGGGCCCAAAAACTATACCAATATTTTTCGATATCTCACAACATTTTAATGCCAATATCGGCCGATAATATTGGACATCTCTGATCACTGGTACAAGTACCCCCTGTAGTTTACTCAAAAGACCACAAATCCTTTCAATGGAAATACTCTGATACGCGTATACATTACGGCTGGGAAAAAAATATCGATACAATGATATATCGTGATATTTTCATATGCAGATTTTATATTGATATTTAAAAAAGTGATGTTTATCAATTTTATCAACGAAATCTTGCAATATTTCACAAAACCCGTGAGATTTCATTACAGAATGATGACATCTCACGAGATTTAGTGAGTAGAATAGATCAATACTGCATTTTTTAATATCGATATGATATTAGCATATAAAATTATTGTGACATTTCAGTGTATCGATATTTTTTCGCTGCCCTAGTTTACATGACCAAATATTTGGGTTAGAAAAGGAGTAACCCTGGGGGAATACTCGGGTGCTTAAAAACCTGGATATGGTCATATCTGGGTTTTTGTCAGAGTTTACATGTTTGTGTGCAGCCGGCTTATTGCTGATATTCTAGTTATGAAAGAGTTACTGGCTGCAAGTAAACGCGATGAGTGACAGTTGAAGCAGTGAGCGACTAAACGTTTCTTCAGTTTTCAGACTAACTTCTGTGAATCAGATCTCACCAACACACCAGTGCAGCTCTCAGAAACAGTGTCCTCCTGTCCTTCTCCTAGTGCGCGATAAAAAAGATCTCCCGTTGGACCCGGTGGACCAGAAGGACCAGGACGGATCTTTTGATTATCAGTAAGTATAAAGACAGATTTTTCTCTGCATGCTGTCAGCTGATATGGACTTATGTCCTGTTCTACACTTATAGTGCAGCAGTGGATTTCTGTAGCAACCTCACTGTTAGAGCTGTTCAGAATGATTCAAATGAAGCCAGACAGCGAAGAGCAGTCAGGATGAGGTCACCTCACATATGACAGAGAAGGGAGTCAGTCATCCTGGACTTTATCACAAATATGGCGTCCTCTGCTCTGTCAGTAAGTCATGTGTTTTTTGCTCCTTTCAGGTCCCCCTGATCTCTGTGGCCTCTCTCTTATCTCCACTACAAACCTTTTCAGTTGAACCTGCTTTTTAATCCCAGATGTATCTAACTCAGCTGTAACTGTATGAATGCTGCTGTCAGCTTTCCGTTAACCGTAGAGCATCCTGACTGATGCTCCTGGCTGCCATCAGAGGAAAAGCCTCTGCTGGTATTCAGGCTCTCATTCAGGATGAATGAAGCTACTTTTTAAAAATTCTTTGGAAACAACATTATAGTTTTTATGATGTAATCTTCATTTATAAACACCTGAAGAAGAGCTGTGCCTCATGTAGTCTGATTCATCCCATTTTATTAACAATAAGAGTAACATGAATCCGTTGCAGTGGTCATCCTTCCGACTCGGTTCTAACCCCTGCAGTTTCTCAGCTCTGTGTGTGTGTGTGTGTGTGTGTTTGTCTTGTTCTGTGTGCACCTCCTCTCTCTCTCTTTTTCTGTCCTCCATGTTTCCTCACATCTCCTCCTTCTGTCTCCCAAATGCTGAAATGGGTCATCTGTTCCTGACAGGAACGAAAACGAAAACAGGTATTTTGGAGTTTGCACGGCTTGTGCATGTCGGGGGGAGGGGAGCACACGCTTCCTTTGGCGCGGGGGGGGGGGGGGGGGGGGGGTTGTTAACATTTAAATAGTTGTAAATAGTTAACATTTTACATTAATTAAGTCAGAACCAACCGACAGCAGCCAACACGACAAGATGTAATTAACCCTAAACCACCATCTTCATCTGTCTCCATCTGGTACAACATCATTTTCACTCTTCTAGAGATGAACTAAAGCGTTTTCATCCACCAGCTCACACTTACACACATCACCATCAGGCTGCAGAGAAAAGACGGCAGGAGAACAAAGCTGTTGCTAAGGAAGTAGGATGCTGTTGCTAAGTCAGCAGGATGATGTTGTCAGGGAAGCAGGATGCTGTTGCTAGGGAAGCAGGATGCTGTTGCTAAGGAAGTAGGATGCTGTTGCTAAGGAAGCAGGATGCAGTTGCTAGGAAAGCAGAATGCTGTTGCTAAGGAAACAGGATGCTGTTGCCAGGGATGCAGGACGCTGTTGCTAAGGAAGTAGGATGTTGTTGCTAGGGAAGCAGCACGCTGTTGCCAGGGAAGCAGGATCCTTTTGTTAAGGAAGCAGGATGCTGTTGTCAGGGAAGATGGATGCTGTTGCTAGGGAAGCAGGATGCTGTTGCTAAGGAAGCAGGATGCTGTTGCTAGGGAAGCAGGATGCTGTTGCTAAGGAAGCAGGATGCTGTTGCCAGGGAAGCAGGATGCAGTTGCTAGGGAAGCAGAATGCTGTTGCTAAGGAAGCAGAATGCTGTTGCTAAGGAAACAGGATGCTGTTGCCAGGGATGCAGGACGCTGTTGCTAGGGAAGCAGCATCCTTTTGTTAAGGAAGCAGGATGATGTTGTCAGGGAAGCAGGATGCTGTTGCTAAGGAAGCAGGATGCTGTTGCCAGGGAAGCAGAATGCTGTTGCCAGGGAAGCAAGATGCTGTTGCTAGGGAAGCAGAATGCTGTTGCTAAGGAAGCAGGATGCTGTTGCTAAGGAAACAGGATGCTGTTGCCAGGGATGCAGGACGCTGTTGCTGAGGAAGTAGGATGCTGTTGCTAGGGAAGCAGGACGCTGTTGCTAGGGAAGCAGGGTGCTGTTGCTAAGGAAGCAGGATGCTGTTGTCAGGGAAGCAGAATGCTGTTGCCAGGGAAGCAAGATGCTGTTGCTAGGGAAGCAGAATGCTGTTCCTAAGGAAGCAGGATGCTGTTGCTAAGGAAACAGGATGCTGTTGCCAGGGATGCAGGACGCTGTTGCTGAGGAAGTAGGATGCTGTTGCTAGGGAAGCAGGACGCTGTTGCTTGGGAAGCAGGATGCTGTTGCTAGGAAAGCATGATGCTGTTGCTAAGGAAACAGGATGCTGTTGCTAAGGAAGTAGGATGCTGTTTCTAAGGAAGCAGGACGCTGTTGCTAAGGAAGCAGGATGCTGTTGCTAAGGAAGCAGGATGCTGTTGCTAAGTCAGCAGAATGCTGTTGCTAAGGAAGTAGGATGCTGTTGCTAAGGAAGTAGGATGCTGTTGCTAAGTCAGCAGAATGCTGTTGCTAAGGAAGTAGGATGCTGTTGCTAGGGAAGCAGAATGCTGTTGCTAAGGAAGCAGGATGCTGTTGCGAAGGAAGTAGGATGCTGTTGCTAAGTCAGCAGAATGCTGTTGCTAAGGAAGCAGGATGCTGTTGCTAAGGAAGTAGGATGCTGTTGCTAAGTCAGCAGGATGCTGTTGCTAAGGAAGCAGGATGCTGTTGCTAAGGAAGTAGGATGCTGTTGCTAAGTCAGCAGAATGCTGTTGCTAAGGAAGCAGGATGCTGTTGCTGAGGAAGTAGGATGCTGTTGCTAGGGAAGCAGGACGCTGTTGCTTGGGAAGCATGATTCTGTTGCTAGGAAAGCATGATGCTGTTGCTAAGGAAACAGGATGCTGTTGCTAAGGAAGTAGGATGCTGTTTCTAAGGAAGCAGGACGCTGTTGCTAAGGAAGCAGGATGCTGTTGCTAAGGAAGCAGGATGCTGTTGCTAAGTCAACAGAATGCTGTTGCTAAGGAAGTAGGATGCTGTTGCTAAGGAAGTAGGATGCTGTTGCTAAGTCAGCAGAATGCTGTTGCTAAGGAAGTAGGATGCTGTTGCTAGGGAAGCAGAATGCTGTTGCTAAGGAAGCAGGATGCTGTTGCGAAGGAAGTAGGATGCTGTTGCTAAGTCAGCAGAATGCTGTTGCTAAGGAAGCAGGATGCTGTTGCTAAGGAAGTAGGATGCTGTTGCTAAGTCAGCAGGATGCTGTTGCTAAGGAAGCAGGATGCTGTTGCTAAGGAAGTAGGATGCTGTTGCTAAGTCAGCAGAATGCTGTTGCTAAGGAAGCAGGATGCTGTTGCTAAGGAAGTAGGATGCTGTTGCTAAGTCAGCAGAATGCTGTTGCTAAGGAAGTAGGATGCTGTTGCTAATGAAGCAGGATGCTGTTGCCAGGGAAGCATGATGCTGTTGCCAGGGAAGCAGGATGCTGTTGCCAGGGAAGCATGATGCTGTTGCCAGGGAAGCAGGATGCTGTTGCTAGGGAAGCAGGATGCTGCAGGCTAAAAGAAGCAGTCAGACTCTCCGTACAGTACTAGCAGACCATTGTCCTGTCTCATGATAGACTGAAAGCAGAACATGGCAACTTGAGGAAGATTAGAATGAAATCTGGTCCTTCTGGAACAGATTTCTCTGAGAAGGAGGCGAGACTTGGAAGCAGAGTGGGACAGGAGCTGAAGGTTGACTTTATTTAAGCTAAAAACCAGGTCTTCTGCTTAAATAAGCTCCTGCATCCCAGAAACAGCCCTGAACTCGGGATGCTCACGTCCGCCACAGGACAGACCAGGTCCTGGATCACCAACTGTAACCCTCCTCAGCTCAGACCAGTCCCATTCACAGTTCCAGGGCCTCAGAATGAGTTAAACTGTAGGCTCCTCCTAAACCGACCACACTGCCACTGTTCAGGATCTTCAGATCTTCAGGAATCAGGGTACCAGGCTGTAACAGCATGTCATGTTTCTGCTTCTCTTCTGTTCAGTAACTTAGAAATGATCCTCAGAACCAGTTATGAAGTACTGGAGTTAAATCACCACCACACAAAGATGCAGATGCTAGTTATCGTCCAGGACTCGTGCTCATGTGGTCCTTCATCTGTTTCATGTTTTTGTCTCCCACCATCTCATGTCTGTCACCTTTTGGATTTATTTTCATCCAAAGATCACTGGAAAGGTATGCAAGTAAACGAGTGTTAGTGTCTCAGATTATTTCTCCCCTGTGAAACACTAATTTGCTCTTATTTGCCGATGCATTGTTGAAGCAAGCATTTCATCCTGGAAACAGCCGAATGGATTTCATCCATCAGATGAAACATTACAAGCATGTTTAACTTCATGGCTGCTCTTTAACTCACTTCGGTCCAGAAAAGCAATCAGATCTGTGTCCTCTATCATTCTGAAATATGTGGAAGAGTTGGCCTGCAGAAAGCTTGGCTCAGTCCCACCTTCATGACCCACATCAAACACAGTAGCAGAGACCTGAACCTCTCCTTCAGCAGCTTTGCTCCACATTTACATCTTATTTCCTGCTGAGTGGTAAAAGGAGTTTATCACCAGGAGTGAACTTTGTAAAGTTATTGAACCTTTACATTAAAAAAGAGAGCTTTTTACAATATTGAATTTCCCTTCTGGGATAATTAAAGTATATTTCATTTCATTTAATTTCATACCTGTGTTCATGTCACTTTCATCAGCACCTCATTTTTATCATCTCATCATTTTTGCACTTTCACCGACTTTACTGACCTCCAAAATACAGAAAATCTAATCTGACTGGAATTTAATGGTTCAGTTTATTATAATTAATACCCACAAACACCACTTCTGACAGATGAGAATATGAAAAGAAACGTAGTGCCTGTCCATCCCAGTTTTAAATGCACTGATAAATTCATTCATGTAATTTTAAATAAAAAGCATGAACCACAAATAAATCCTAATATCCAGACTGATATCAGGAACAGAATTCCTGGGACATTACTGACAGACAGCTCTCTGAGTTAGTTCATATGACACTTTTACTGTCCGGACAAGTGATGCTAGAGGCAAAGGAGGAGGACAGGTTGGACCTGGTTATGGTGTAGTTATCATATATGTATCAGTTGATGATCACAGGTCTGGACTGGTCGGAACTGGAGGACGAGTTCCCAGCCACCGCCTCCTTTTTAGATTGATCCTTGTAAACAAAATGTTGATCTACAGAACTAGTCAACAGCATATCATCTCTTATCAGGATGAAAGAAAAAGATCATTCTGATTTCACTGGATTCATCTCATTTTCCTGAGAGTTTGTGGATCTTTACGGTTTTCTGCCTTATTCATACAACTGTTGGATGGTAGAATGAGAAATACTCTTCCGAGCCTCCCATGACCAGTGAAGACAGTATGACCCCGTCTCTGGTCTCTGGGTTTGTTGATGAAGCGACCTCGAACAGAGGGGACAGAGTAGCAGATCAGAGACACAAAGACACAGTGGGTACAGCAGATATTCAGACCCCTTTAAACTTTTCACTCTTTGTTTCATTGCAGCCAAATCAAAAAAGTTCATTTTGTTTCTCATTAATGTCACTCAGCTCCCCATCTGGACAGAAAAAAACAGAAATGTAGACATTTTTGCAAATTGATTAAAAAAGAAAAACTGAAATATGACATGGTCATAAGTATTCAAAGCCTTTGCAGTGACACTCATGTTTTACTCATATTCTGTCCATTTCTTCTGATCCTCCTTGAGATGGTTCTACTCCTTAATTTGAGTCCAGCTGGCCAGGCACTGCTCATCACCTGCCCAATACCATCCCAACAGTGAAGCATGGTGGTGGCAGCTGTAAATGGCTGAACACCACCGTTCACCATCCAACCTGACAGAACTGGAGAGGATCTGCAAGGAAGAACGCAGAAGATTCCAAATCCAGGTGTGGAACACTTGTTGCATCATTCCCAAGAAGACTCATGGCTGTACCAGCTCAGAAGTACTTCTACTCAGTACTGAGCAAAGTACTCAATACTTATCACCATGTCATATTTCAGTTTTTCTTTTTGAATCAATTTGCAAAATTTCTACATTTCTGTTTTTTCTGTCCAGATGGGGTGCTGAGTGACATTAATGAGAAATAAAATGAATTTTGTTATTTTAGCAAATGGCTGCAATGAAACAAAGAGTGAAAAGTTTAAAGGTCTGAATACTTTCCGTAGCCACTGCAGACAGCAGACAGTTTTCTTACTTAGACTCCATCACAGTTTCAGCTAAAGCACTGAGACTGTGAGGAGCTGAGATCCATCATAACTAGAGCACTAAAGGTCTCATCAGTTTAACCCTTTAATGTTTGCACTAAGAAAAAAGCAAAAGTTCCCCTTTGGAGAACCAATATATTTTTAAATTTGAACAAAAGGTTTGAATAATAGTTGGGATAGAAAAACAGTCTTTTTTGTTTTTAGAAACATGAACTTCATACAACGCTGGGCTTTAAATGGTTTTTCTGTAAATTTCATGTACTCAGGCAGACACGTTTACCGGGAGAATTAAACCTGGGTTGGTTCTTTCAAACAGAAAACAGCTAATTATCCATACAAGTTAAAAAAATAACACCAAATATTGGTCAAATTTCTGACTAGGCAGCAGTGATCTTTTTCCTGGTCAACCTGAGCTCAGCTCATCTTCATCTGGACTTTTTTGAGCTGAGCAGTCTGCTGGAAGACACGTGACCACAGATTCCCTACGCGGTGGTCATGTCAGATCATGTCACAGCCTGTCCAGTGTCCACATATCTGGGGTTAATCCCAGCAGATCTCAGGACAGGAGCTGAACAGACCTTTTTAACATGTCATGTTTTTCTATAGGATGATAGTCCCTCTAGATCAGAAATGCCCAAAGTTTTTACATTTGAGTCCAAAAATGAGTCTGGGTGGAAGGTCACGGGCCAAAACTAAAAAAAGCCACAGCGCCTCCCTGCCCGCAGTGTTGGAAAGGAGGGAAGTGTAACAATAAATAAATATCAAGAGAACTTTGAAATCATTACTTTTAAAAAATCATTACTAAAATAAAAGACAATGGGCAGCGGGCCAAACATAATCAGTGGGGGGCCAACTTTGGCCCCACATGGACAGTCCTGCTCTCGAGTCAGCGCAGAGGAGGCAGCCTGCTGCTGGTGTGGAAGGGATTTGTAGTTTTAGGGATCGTGGTGGAGCTGTCCTGTCCGTTCAGCTGAACTGAGTTAACTCAGTTCCATCATAATTCATCCCAAAGTTAAAACATGACAACGTGAAACACGATCCAGGTGTGTCAGGGTCGGACAGAGCTCGCTCTGTATCAAGTAGCCGCACTGCAAAAACTCAAATCTTACCAAGTACATTTGTCTCATTTCTAGTGAAAATATCTCATCACACTCAAAATAAGACAAAATTACTTAAAGGTAGAGTCCGAACTTTCCTCCCTGAACATAAGCGCTAGACTTGTGTGAGGGAAATCCAGCTTGATCTGCACCTTTGGGCCTCTACGTTCGTGTGGTGGTGAGTTTGTTTGCAACCCCTCCTCCTTGACTGTACTTCGTCTTTTCTCTTTGTTCCGGTGTGTTCGGGACGTTTCTGGGTGGAGATCTGCATGTTGTCTCCAGCCAATGACAGAGCTAAGGGCGTAGCGCTCTGTTGGGATGAACTCGTCGATTGGAGCCGACACCAGATTCACTCTTGATAAAAATGGAGGATGCAGCGAAGAAAAGGACGTATTTTGCGGTGAAGACAGCTTTAGATGGGGCACGCTGGAAAACCAGGGTTAACACTGGTTTGGCTTTCACCTGCTTCTGAGCTCTGAAGTGGATGTCAGGACTGGAGAGAGATGTGACCTTTAACCTGAGGGGAGGGGCTGGAGAGCGATGTGACCTTTAACCTGAGAGGAGGAGCTCTAAGTCTGAATAGTGTTTACAACAGAAACGGGGAAAAACTGCGGACTCTACCTTTAGAGAAAACATTTCAGTGAGATATAAGATCTTGTTTTAAGGCCTAAGAAACCTTATAAAGAACATTTTTCTTTTACCATTGGCAGATTTTTTTTTTTTGCTCGTTACAAGCAAAACAAAATCTTGGCCACTCTTAAAATAAGTAAAAAAAAAATCTGCCAATGGAACAAGCAAAAAGATCAGATTTCTTGAAATAAGATGCATCACCTTAAAACAAGTTCCTATATCTCACTGAAATGTTTCTCTTCAGATGATTTTGTCTCATTTTGAGTGTGATGAGATTTTTGACTAGAAATGAGAAAAATCAGCTTGGTAAGATCTGAGTTTTTGCAGTGCAGAGCTTCATTATGACTCCAGAATGGCGAGAGCAGAGGCGGCAGCTTACTGCGAGCTCGTGGCTACAGATGAATACCTTCCAGCAGACGGGCTCGGTGTAGCGCAGACTACACATCGGCAGGTATTAGCCACGGCCCAGGTGTTTCTGACGGGGCTGAGGAGTGGACGATGGCCTCCAGGTTCAGCATCGAGCCTTTTTCATGTTGGATTTCTGCAGCCTAAAGATCAGTGACTCACCTGTCAGTCAAAGAGGCTCCGCCCACCAGCATGCATGCTATCATTTAAAGGTCCGGCGTGTAGCACTGATGATCAGATATGATGTCTGCTCCTGAATGGCGTTTCATCGGAGAACGCTTCCCCCTGCTGGATGCTGCGCCACCATGTTACTATAGCAACCCTGCAGGAACCTATTAAACCATCTCTCTGAAATGGGTGGGAGGGGGGTGTCGCTGCACGATCTGTTCAGGAAGCACGATCTGTAACGCCAGCTCATCTGCACATGTGCAGACAGGAATACCTCCGGATCAGCGCTGAATCTGCTGGATGTAGGAAAATAATGTCCTGGAAATAAAAACTTCCATCCCTTATATTGTTTTCCAGTTTGCATTGGAAAGTGTTTCACAAACAGTTTCACTCCGCATATTTGGAATAACAGATATATTCTACGGAAGCTAGAATCCTTCTAGGAACTGGGAGGAAAGAGGAGTTTGGGCCGTCGTTCATGTCATGGATACAGACGGCGACATTTTCCATTCCACAGATTTCACTAGCAAATTCAGTTCAGACGTCTACAGTTTCTGTCTGGAGTCCAGGCAGCTCCTGTTAAATCTGGTTAAAGGAATGTTCCAGTAATCTGATATAACACCGTGTTTCACCTGTCTGTACTGAGAAATACAACTTTATGGATTCTGAATGCAACATCAGTGCATGAACACCTGTGTGTAATCTGACAATTTAATCGTCAACTTTAAAGACACACAACGGAACTGCAGTTTTCTCAGTAACCCCCCCCCCCCCTATCTACGGCTAAACTAGCATCCATCTTCATCGTACCTGTGCTGTGATTCCATCAGTGTGCCGGTTTCCGGGTATACCACGGTATAAAAACATAGCCGTATGAAAACCATCACATTTCCCGTCATACCGTCATAGCTTGACCGCGGTTTGAACTTCATTTTTATAAAACACAGGGAGAGAGTGCAGGTCAGGTGAACGCCGCCTGTACTGACGCACACTCCCAGTCAGGGTCAGAAATTAACACTCCAGGTGCCAAATGTGACAAAATTTTCCGTTAGGTGAGTAAATCTCAGAGGTCTACAAACCACATGGTAACTGTTTCTATTAAATTACGTTTTGTTTCTAAATCTTCGTTTCAGTGGTGCGTTTCTTCTTTGTGTTTGTTAAAAAACAAACATGCATGTCCATTTTTTTAAATACTTAAAAGAACGTTTCCACCCATGTTTCTCTCCGTTGCCTTGAACAGGCTGTGTGCTGCATAAAGCTCTGCAATTCGGTGTCTGAATTTCCCGCGCTGCCCTGCGGACGTGACGTCAAATAACGCTACATCCGCAGTTTTGATGCAGGAAAAGACGGTCGCGGTAAATTAGAGAGGATCCGGAGTAAAAGGGCTGGACTCTGATGAATATAAGGAGCGGACGTCTGACGTGAAGTTAACCAAACAGTGTTAGCTTTTGTAGCTACATTAGCAGCTTGTCACCGTTCGCCTACCATCATTTACTGGTCTCTGACACAAAAGATAATAAGTTACACAAGCAGCAACACTTACCGACTGCACATCCTCACTGATAAATATAATCCACTGCTCCCTGGTAGTGCTGCTCTCCCTCCTGTTACAGCACTGAAAACTACCGAAGCAGCTCAGCACGGCAATTTTTTCCCTCCTCCTCATCGTCCTCCTCCTCTGTGACAAAGCTGGTCATTAAATGCTACTCCGTGGCAGGTAATTGGCTGATTTCAGGTGGTGCTAAAGAGGCTAGCTTAGCAGCTAGCAGCCTCAGTGGTTCACGTCATTCAGAGAAAATAATCCAAACCGCGTACTGTGGAGAGCGCACTCTTGTGGCCAATTCTGGTGAGAAGAGAGAGCCCGCACTCAAAGATGAAGCCACTTTCACTCTCCGGAGTTTCTGGCACGTTTTATCTGAGGTCCTGTTCCAGTACACGTTTTAACGTGAAAAAGTGGGATTTCCGGGTGATGACACCTTTAAATAGCAACGGAAGAAGTACAGATGTTCCAATAAAGCTCATTGTTCAACCAAAATAAGTTGTTTTTATTTACCCAGACACTAAAAAACTATACAGTCATGATACCATGGTACACCGTGATATTTTAGCTCAAGGTTATCATACCGGCACATACCTGGTTCCCTCCAGCCTATAACAGACAGTCTTATCTGACTCTTGTTCTGTCCCTTCCTCTCTTTCTTTTCCTCTCTTCCTCCGGTGTGTTTCCTTGCGTTTCTTTACCGACTGACCAACATGATGCATTCAAACACCCGCTGTGTTCCTGTCTGCTTCATATCTGTTTGCTAGTACGTGACGCGGTGCTGCGAATCTTCCATACTGCTGTTTCTGAGCCTCGGGACGCGGCTGGACAATGCACATAATGAATGTTGGTATGACATCAGAAAGAGTCAGAAACGCAGATCTTTTTAGCTCTAAAAGATACGTTGTGTGTCTTAAAGGGATCAACATAACATCTCAACAGAAGTTTAAATCCACCAACTCTTTGAAAAAGATGTTTCGGGAAACTAAAGCAGACACTATTTTCATTTTTTAATAAACATCTGCAGCCATTTTAATTTTGTTCCAGCATTCATCCCCTCAGGATCAGTAACGTTCATCCCTCCATCTGTTACTGGTTTTATTAAGGATGGAAGTTTTTACTTTCAGGACATTAATATCCTAAATCCAGCAGATTGGACGGTGATTCGGCAGTATTTCAGTCTGCGCATGTGCAGATGAGCTGGCGTTACGGATGGTGCAGTGACAGGGGGGTCAGCTGTTGCCTCAGGATCTTCCTGTTTTCTGCACACCGGCCCTTTAAATGTGTGAGGTGGTGCAGCGTAACCTGGACGGGCTGAAGGCGTTTCTCTGGTGGGGGTGGGGACTCCAGACCAACACCTGGAGGCTGCATCCTCTCAACCCCAGAACGGATCAGAAGCTGCCGCCGTCTGTTTGCTTCCCTCATAATTAACGCCTACGCTTCTTCTTTAAATGCTGCTGTTGTCATTCCTGAAGTCTGCTGGCATGGAGAATGACAGCTCTGAGAAGTCATGTTGTGTCAGGATGCAGCTGGAGACGCGATGTCTGCAGACAGACATCAGGGCAGGAAGGAAGGATGTTTTCAGCATCTGCATCCTCGGCTTCGGCGCTGCTGGTGGAAGACAGCCGGTGCTGATCTCAGGCTTCTCATCCCGGTGCATGAATGACCTCCCTGATCAGCTGCACTACCATCTGAGATCAGAGGCAGTTTAGCTAACATCCAGCATGTGTATGCAGATGATGATGATGATGATGATGATGATGATTTCTCTTATTGATCCTGTCTTCTGGAAAATGCTTCCAGCTTGTTTCATCCGTGATGGGTTTGTTACCGCCATCACATTCTCCAGCCGGCAGTGTGAGACTTGTCATGGATGATGATGTCACCGTCTCACACCTGCTGGTTTACAGCTGCGTCCAGCAGCAGCTCTGTGTCTCAGAAGACCCCCGTCTTCTGGGGGGGGGGGCAGGTTTGACTTTCTCTCAGTACTCACATGTCCACCCAAACAGCTGATGTTACTCCTGCTCACATCTGTGTTGTTTATGAAAAATCACTTTTGTTTACTCCGGTAAAATGATGCAGATGTCCTTCCTGGACTCAGTGGGAGGAAAACCATCAGGTTCAGTCTTCCTCCTCCACAGGTGGAGTTTTACCCCCACATTCACACTCCGTCAGCTCCACCCAACACATGTAAACATGTCAACCATGTTTACAGAGCTGCAAACTCTGATGATGAGGATGTAAACAATGATGACAGGGATGTAAACAAGCATACATCGTGGGTGCTTGCAAATCAGCGCCGGATACGCGGCAGGCGACTAAAACTCTTGAATTCGTGGATGTAGCACCCCCTGCTGGACCTGAACGGAAAAACAACTTCAGTCTTGGGAAATAGGAACCGTGACGGTCAGTGGTTTGTGTCCCCCAGTATGGACACCAAAGTTCACAGGACGGCCCAAAGTTGTCAGAGAGAAATTTACACATGTATGGATATCTGGTTCTCTGAATCAAACTGATGTGTTGGGAAAACCTCCGCGGAGCCACAAGAGTTTGCAGATCTACACCGCTTACGCTTTAGGACCAAGCTAAGTCCCAGCTCACCGCAGAAGCCCGCTGACGGGGGAAACTGGGTGATCAGACATTAATTCTCAGCTCATATTAAGACCACTAAATTTTGCAGTGTACAAGTTAAAAAAACACTGAAATTGAGAAGAATCAGGCTATGATCAATAATCTGTCAGGAAGATAATTACACTTGGTAAGATTTCTTGAAATAAGAAAAAATATGGAGACTCTGCACAGGGAGAAATACCTTTTAACAAGTTATGAGAAACTCATTTCAATCCCTCATTTAGTGAAAAATCCCTCAAAACTAGTCTGTGATGCTTCCTTTGAGTGTTCTTTCTCATTTTAACGTAAAAAAAATCTTTAAACAAGATCATTTTTTCACATTTGCTAAAAGGCCTTTCTTGTAAGCAGCATGTGTGAAGGAGCAGCACATCACCCACCAACCTCCAAACCCGCATGTACCAGAATGAAGTTTGGTGAAGGCTTCTTATACCAAGGGTCTGATTGGTCTGGATGACCTGGGGCTTGAACTCATGATGTTCTGAGTATGAGACAACCTGCTCCACCACCAGCCTCTGTTTCAGACTGTTAAGGCCCCTACACACCAAACGTGGCAAGTGCATGCAGCTGGCGGCAAACCCATTCATTGTGTATGTGCTACCGTGGCGGCAGAGCATTCTGCCAAGCCGCAGAGCTCAACTGCGCACAAGGGGGGCGCCTGCTGCCTCGCCGTCAAGGCGGCAGGTGCCACGCTGCGCCCTAATTGAAAAGTTTTCAATTCAGGCGCTGCGGACTGTGACGACATCCTAGCGCGTCCAATAGGAGAGGCCAGTTCAGGGAAAAAAGTGGTCCTTGGTCAGCCTGAAGTAAAGCTGGAAGCGGTCTGTGTGAAAGAATGCAGCTCCCGGATGAGCCTGAACCCCCGCACCCTCCCCAATCCTGGCTTCCCATCAGGATCAGATGGACCCCTGCCTCCTCAGGAGAAAAGCTCTTTGATTAAGATGAATACACAGTACACTTTAACATTGTTGATACCTTCGACCACAGCATCAGGGGTAACGGACTTCTTGATACTTGTATTGACTAAGTCCACAGCTGAGTCTGGATCATCAAATGTGTGCATTGAACCACCTGGCAAGGTTATCTTCAGGACGAAGAGCAAGAGGAGTCCGAACTTAATACTGGGGCAGGCGTGGAGCAGCTGTTTCACCTCTGCAAAGGCCGCCCGTTCCTCGGAGGCAGATGCGGTAAAATCTGGAAAGAGGAAAAGCTTTTTTCCCCATAGAGAAGCGGGGAGGCCCGGGACATTCCTCCCCACGTCGCAGGATTTCATTACGGATATGGAAGTAGTGGATCCTGATGATGACAGGACGGGGTGCTTCTCCGGCTTTGCCCGGAGGGTGCGGTGAGCTCAATCAAGCAGTGGCAGCTCGTCCAGATTCAACATGCCCTTTAGGAGCTGAGCAATAAAGTTGGTCAGACGACGGCCTTCCTTGTCCGACCAACTTCTGATTGATTCCCAGACGCCTGATTGGCATCTGGGACGCCAATCAGGCGGATATTATTTCTCCTTGACCTCCCCGCTGGGTCCTCGCATGTGCCAGACAGTTGTTTAATCTGGCCTTTCAGGGAACTCACAGTAGACTCCAACCTGGACAGCTCGGTGCCGTTGTCGTTTACTTGTTATGGTGTCGCATAATAGTGATGTCATCAAAGCCGCCACTGTAAAAAGTTTGTAAATAAAGGACGAATCACCACGAAAAAGCTGCGTCGAGCTCACTGGGGGGGTCCGACTAATGTTTCGTAGCAAAACACCGGTGAAATGAAGGAGTTTGTGGCAGATAATGCCTTATTTAGAAGCTGGATGCGGTTGCCCCATCACTGCCATTATATCGCGCATATGCTGATCTCGAGTGGATCTATATTTCTCCCGAAGGAATTCAAGTTGCACCAAAACGGTTTGGGTGAGTAAATAAACATATTTCATGCAAGAAAATAGGTCCAGATTGAAAAAAACCGAAGTTCCCCTTTCACCGAAGTGATCTCAGAGCGAAGGTCAGAAGCTAGAGGATCGATCTGTCCGCATATGTCACCTTTCATAGAGGCAAGCATTCGTTTGAGCCGGTCCCAGTCGGGGAAGTTGGCATCCAGCTTTGGTGGGGAGCCAGGGTCAGTCGAGATGGAGCCTTTAGAATGGATGACTCTGTCCTTGGGCGGTTAGACGACATAGTCAGCTCAGGAGTGAAAAAGAGTATTTCAAAATACAGTAAGTATGCGAAAAGTACAGATAAGGTATCAACAAATATCTATAAATGAAAAGCACTGGAAAATGTCAAAGATAGTCACAAACCCAGTTACAAAAGCAGTTAGGGAGCACGTCTCACATGGCAACGGTCAAAACCCGAACCCGTCCACTTCTTCTTCTACGGGAAAACAGCGACAGCACACGGCCGCCATCTTCTGCCGGCGCTTTTCACCATTTCTCATCACGAAAACATGAACATCCTTTGTGAAGCCTTACTCTGAAATTGCCGCCGGTGGATCGACCTGCTATTGGCTGAAGATGCCATTTTTCGGCTCGTGATGGCGGCGAGTGTTTTCTTCTTTCTTGAGTTTTATGGCAGTTTGTAACCCATGTCAGGGAGCATTACTGCCTCCTACTGAACCAAATGGGCTATATGCCCGGCTCCACTACTTCCTGAACTTCAGACAGCACCTTTGCTTCCTGTCTTTCATTACTGGTTGAACTAATTACTCCAGGTGTGTCTGGCCAGTTACTGAGGTCAGACACACCTGGGTTAATCAGTTCGTCCAGTCACAACAGACAGGAAGCAAAGGTGCTGTCTGAAATTCAGGAAGTAGTGGAGCCGGGCATATAGCCCATTCAGGACGAGAGTGTGGTGAGTGTCCTTAGTCACCTACTCCAAATCTTGACAGGTTTGAGTACGTCATCTGGGTACTTTTGCATACTCAGTTTTCACATGTTACGCATACTGCTTTTCATTTGATGCAGTATATTCACATTTTTAGTATAGAGTATGGAAGTAATGGGCATATGACTTGGTTAGATAGACTGTTTTTGCGGTGTATTATTCACAGCGTTTACAGTTAACATGTCAGACTCTGGAGTAACTGGTGGTGGGAATCAGCATGTGAGTACTGTGGGATCAGAAAAGTCAAGCCTGTTCTGTAAGAGCATCAGTAGCGTCAGCAGGCCCGGCTCAGAACCGCTAACCTGAAGCATCAACGGCAGCGGTCTGTGACCCCGCCCCCACGTTTAACCCTCTACCTTCCTCTCCGTCTCCTCCTGCAGCAGTGACGAGGACAACAAGCCGCTGCAGGGCAGCCAGACCTCGCTGGATGGCAACGTGAAGGAGAGCGACGACAGCCTGGTGGACTACGGCGAGGGCGGCGACGGCCAGTTCAACGAGGACGGCTCCTTCATCGGCCAGTACACGGTGAAGAAGGACAAGGACGAGACGGAGGGCAACGAGAGCTCCGAGGCCACCTCGCCCGTCAACGCCATCTACTCGCTAGCATAGCGCGGCGGCTAGCACCTTCTCCAGTTTAGGACGTATAGATCATCCACAGCACCGGAACACGAGACACGTAGGAGAGATTATCTGGATATACGAAGCACGTTGGACACAGACGAGGCCGCAGGGCCGCCTGGAGACTGCAGACCACCTGCAGACCCCCTGCAGACCACCTGCAGGACACGGAGGTGGCATCAGACCACAAGCCTTTAATTTCTGTTTTCAGCTCAGAGGCTTCAGAGAGCCGTCCGGACCTGCTGTCCTCCACACGGACTGGACCTGTGCCTTCAGGCAACAACCGCTCCGTACATCTTTCTCCTCCTGTGTCGTCATGTGTCCCCCCCCCCGTCTGACATATCAGCCTCCCCCTGCTCAGTATGCACATCCATCATCTCCACCTGCCACGCACAACTATGCACCTCCACTCCGGCTTCAACCAGTCAGGACGAAACTCCTGCTCAGCCCCCTCCAGCGCTCGCAGAGTTAATCTCAGCTTCACGTTGCCTTCACTGACACGTCAGCATGTCCCAGATGTTTCCCCGTTTCCGGAAGATCCCGCTGGAAATGTCGGCGTGGAGTTTGGTGGTGAACAAACCCGGAGAACTCCCCCAGCAGAAGCCAGCGGACGCTGCGTTCAGGGCAAATGGGAAAAGTAGAAATGAAATGATGAAATGTTTTGAATTTCAGATGTTCAGCATACAAACGCCAGTTTCCTTAAACGTCACATGACGTCGGGAGTTAGCATGTCCATGTCCTCCCGCGCTGCGTTCACTTCCCTGTTTCCTCATGAATTTAAGATCTGGAGTGTTTTTACTGAAACATCAACCTGATCACGTCACTACAGACGTTCTCATGTGAAACTCCCCAGCATTGTCCCGAGCTCAGCATCCCCCCCCCCCCCCCCTCCATTTTCTAGAAACATGACCAGACACTTTTAAAATACTTGAAATGAAAATGACGTTTAAGCATGAAAATCTGTAGAATGATTCACCGCCGCCTCCGAGGCCACGTGCAGCCGCTTCTTCTGGTTTGTTTTGTTTTACTGGAAGGTACTTGCTCGGTATTTCTTGTTTAACTAAAGCAGGGGTCTGCAACCTGCGGCTCTTTAGACGTCCACAACGGCTCAATAACATCGACTAAAGACAATAAAAAAACTGACTAATATTTCAAAATATAGATGATAACAAATGTAGGTTTTAGCAGTTTTTCATTGGAATATGCTCTAAATTTTATCTGTTTCTCTTCTCATTAGCTGAAATTCTGGGCTTCTCCTGCAACACACGGTCTCAAAGAGCAAAATCCCAGAAAGCAAAGGTGTTAAACTCGTTTTAGTTCAGGGGCCACAAACGGCACGATTTGATCTGAAGTGGTCCGGACCGGAAAATGATCAAACAATAACCTATAAATAACAATAACTGCAAACGTTGCCCTTTATTTTTGCACATTGTCAAGATGTTTATATTTAATGACCTTTCCTTTTAGAAAACATGAAGATTAAATTTTTGGAGGAACATAAATGGTTCTAACAATATTTTGCCTCATTTGATCATATTTGATTTTATTTATTCATTTTACATATTAATTTCAGTCAACATTTGAATATATAGTTTTACATAAAAAAAATGTTTATATACATTTAAATACAAACTCGTATAAATCTGAAATTATAAAATTAATTTTCTGTTAAAACTTCCCAAATATTGTATATTTCTAATATATGTGTTTTTTTTATTTTTGCCTTTATTATTATCATTATGATCAACTCATTCAAATATGACACTACATTTTCATTATAACTTATAGGTATCTGGAACTAAAAAATACAATATTTCACATTATGATTTTTTATGAGAAATGAGATTTCCACATGCGTGAAGTAATTCTGACCTCATGATATAAACTATGACGTCAGATCTGTAAAGTATTATTGAAATACTTCATATTAAGACATGTAAGATTCCAAGCTCTGGTGGACCAATCAGAAACTAGAGTTTGTTTTATTGGGTTGGATGTGAGATTTAATAATTCACCTCGCGGGCCAGACTGGACCTCTGGCGGGCCGGTTTTGGCCCCTGAGCCTTATGTTTGACACCCCTGCATAAAGGGAAATGGAACAATCCCTTTTTTCCCCAAAAGTTTTTATGTTTTCTTTTGTATGGAAGAAGATTAGGACCAATGAAGAAAAAAAAAATTCAGAATTTTACTTTTTTCAGAATATATACAAAAATTTTCAGGATTTTTTTAATTTTTATTTTCAATATCTGAAAAAAGTCAAAATTCTGACTTTCTTCTGAGAAGTTTATTTTTTCTTCAGTGTCCCTAATCCTCTTCCGTAGTTTTGTTTTCCAAAACCGAAAAGTCTAAATATAAAACTGTGGTTCTTTAAAAAATGGCAGCAAAGCTCATAAAGTTAGTGTTTATCAAAATTATGAGTTGTTTTTTAAAAAAGGCCGTGAAATATTTGCGGCTCTGGACGACTTTTATTCAGCTGGATTGAGGCAAAAATGGCTCTTTGGACTGTAAACGTTGCAGACCCCTGTACTAACGTTGACTGCGTCCCCCCCCCCCCACACACACACACACACACACACACACTCAGCGATACTATTATTAAACCCTCCAATGCAAACTCAGATAGATCTAGAACGTTTAGCTTTGCGTTGTATGTAAAATTTTATTTTATATTTCTATTTATTATACGATGTGGATAGCATTAATATATTAGTTGTTGATTTAAAAAATGATTTTATACACATTCTGACTAACTTATTTTATTGTTGCGTGCAGGAAATAGCCAAAACAAAGATGTTTCCACAATCTGTGTTTATCACCAGAGGCAGCAAACACAAGAGTATGTTTAGAATATTTTTGTCACTGTAAACAACCCCCCCAGAAAGAACCAGGCCGGAGCGGTTTTCTGTCCGTCGTCCTGCTCATCGTGCATCTGTGTTGTTCCTCAGACTCCTGGAGCGCGTCTCTACAGCACAGACAGCTCATTTATCCTCTTTCACCGTGTACATGGAACATTTCTTATCTTTGTAAATATTTCAAACTTGATTTCTTCCCCAGAAATGCTTTATCTGACGTCCTGCCTCTGCATCCACCACAACGCCGCTGTGCACCTTTGTAATGTAGCTTTGACTAACATTTGCACTCTGAGAAGAGGAGCCTCCTTCACTCGTTGTGTTCCTGATGTGGGATGGCTGCGGCCTGGCGCAGTGGTGTAAATAACAAGCAGGCAGTGAAGGGAGCGTGGTCGCATCCGTCCAGCTGCAGGCCTGAAAACCCAAACCTCCTCCGCTGTCGGAGACCTTGTTCACCCAACACGCCTGTGCGCTGAGCAGCTGAGGGCTCCTCCCTTCACCTCCTGCATCCCTCTTTCACACTGTCCGGACCCTCCGTGTTGCATTCAGGTGCTCCTTGGCAACTTGTTGGACTGTGATGAAACTGTGTGCTCATATTTCTGGTATGTTTTTTGTTTTGGCTCCAGTGCTGGTTAGGGATGCATGATATTGGAATTTTGGCTGATATCCAATATGCCGATATTCTAAAACTCATGTGGCCGATAGCCGATATCGATACCAATATTAAAGCTGAAAAAAAATAACCAGTCATTGCAAATAGCAGTTTTGTTATCCGTTTCCGACACTTTGAAAAACAGAGGAGGGAAAAAATATTGATACACTGGAATATCACGATATTTTCATATGCCAATATCAAATCAATGTTTAAAAACGCAGTATCAATCTATTTTACTTACAAAATCTCACAAAGATTTCATCGTTCTGTTACAAACTCACAATATTTTGTGAATTCTTGCAAGATTTCATAACAGAACGCTAAAATGTCACAAGATTTTGTAGTAAAATAGAACGATACTGCGTTTTTGAATGTCAATATGGTATCAGCATAAATATTGTGATATTTCAGTGTATCGATATTTTTTCCCACCCTTGGTCTTTAGAAGTTTTAAAGTGTAAAAAAGAAGATTTTTAAAAAAATTTTTAGACTTTAGAAACAGCCTGCTGATTGGTTAAATATCGGTGGGGATGCTGATGTCCGATCCTCAGTTTTAAGACCGATATAGGCCGATAACTATAGGGTTCAATCATATGGTGCATCCCTCTTTCCAGTCGGTGTTGGATGAGTGTCCTTTCTCCAGTAGTTGGCCTCCAGGCTGGAACATGGTGGAGAAACGACATTGCCACCAGCGGGACCCGGGACTCCAGTTTCAGACAGCAGCTTCCACATTTTCACTCATTCTCTCTTTTCTCTCCATTTCATGTGTTTCATGCATGAACGCTGCTCGTTAGAGTCAGAGGAGAAACAGCTGTCGGACACAAACACATGATTTACGGTTTACAGCAGAGTTCGCTAATGATGCACCAACAGTGAGAAAAGGAGCAGCCCACTGCTCTCAGGTCCAACCTGAGATGGTTAAAGTGCAGAGAATGACTTTCCTAACTGGCTCTCTGACTGGGATTAATGAAGTATTCACACTACTGGTCAAACGTTTGGGATCACTGTAATAGGAAACTCTTCCTCAAATTGATAATTTCCCTATATCTATTCAAATAAGAAGAAAACAAACAAAAAAAATACTATATGATAATTTAGTGAAAAAAAAATATTGTTTTGAATTGTGGTTGAAAAGAATAATTTTAAAAAAGTAACAGACAAACAAACAAAAAAAACTGTCCCAGAGACATTAGAGTTTAAATGAAATAAAGGAAAATAAGATGTTTAGTGCACAATATAAAATAAATTATAGTTACAAAGTGATGGAAACACAAAGTTAATCATCATGACTGGGCTTTCAAAGAATGGGGGGGGGGGGGGGGGATTAAAACAAAAGACTAGGAGACCTTTTTTTTCTACAGATCCTTTCTGCAATTCTACTTGATATTTTTTAAGAGATGAGAAATTGTAAAAATCCATGTAGCTATAAAACAGGCAAAGGCAGGTATTTAGTTTCATCCTGCAGAAGATGGAGAAAAGCAGCAGAGCTACGAGTGGAATACTTGGATATATTCATGGATTTTTAAGTGTTACATGACGTTTTTACTGGAAAGAAATAACAGATAATCTCTGGAAATTTAAAAATATGCAGGCAAACATAAAAGAAAGAAAGAAAGAAAGAAAGAAAGAAAGAAAGAAAGAAAGAGAAAGAAAAAGAGAGAGAGAGAGAAAGTTTTTGCCTCAGAAACATTTTGTTTAACATTATTCATGGGTTAACAAGGGGTTAATGGGGTGTCCACGTTAAGGAAAGGAAAGATGAATGAAAAGGAATAAAATACACGGTTCCATATAATTTTTTTTTTTTTTTTTACAACGTAGCTGAAGGAAAAAGCGGGAAGAAAGGCGTCACAGGACAGCTGTGGAGTCTGCAGTTGCTAGGCAACGAGACTGGAGCACTGTGGGAAATTCTGGTCTGCTAGGATGTCCCGTTTCAGCAGGCTGCTTCGGAGAGTGCGGACTCCGTAGCTACGTCGTCTGCAGCATGAGACACAGCTATAGTGCTCCTCAACATTTTAGCTTCGGAGCGCCATCATGCTTGTTTACATGTTTTTTTTTGTTTGTTTGTTTTGTTTTCAATATTTCTGTTGAAAAACAATCCAAAATAGTTTTTGTGATTTTCTAAAATGTTATTTATAATTTTTGTCAAGTTTGGGAGCACTGTCCTGTTGGATTTAATGGGAAAGTGAAACTTTTGACCGGTCGTGTTTATTATTATTATTATTATTATTATTACAACCCTCCTAAACATTAGAGGATGAAGATGTCAGAGATTATAACTTTTCCTAATTTGTTTTCTGCATAATTCTTTGAAGCGACTTGAGCCTGATGGAAACAATCAGATAATGAATATTTATTGAGATTTTAACCCTATAAATACCCGTTTGTTTACATGAACATTATTTTTACTTTTTTAAATCAGTCTTGGATGCATCAGGAATTCACCAAAATATAAACTCCGGTGCTTTATTAGCTTTTGTGTAGAGTCAGATTTAAAATTTATGATCCTTTTAAGTCATTCGGGTACAAAAACCCATTTTTTAAAAATCTTATAACTGTTATAAAATTCTGTTTCACTGTAGAGAAAGACATGCACTAACACGGAAAGAATGCTTGGCTAAGACTGGCTGTGGTAGTCATCCTCATTCTCACTCCGCAGCATCTTTTCTCATCTCTGTCTGATGCAAGTTGGCAAGGATCACCTCCATGCTCAGCTGAAGGGCTGTTGCACGGTCACCTGCAGAAACAAATCGGGTTTTCCAAACCCGTCCGGCACCTCTGTCCTCACCAGACCCCGGCGTTCCCCCCTGTCTGGCTGCACAACCTCAAAGCAATACCCCGACGTCAGCTCTGATGCCAGTGCGCTGCAGTGTTAGTTTGAGCACAGACAGGTTGCAGGACGGGAACCTGCTGATGAAGAAGGAGAGATGAAAGCTCAGTCTGAACCTGCACCGTCCTCTCCCTCCGCTCACATGGCCTTTCTCCGTCCTCCAGCCAATCACGGGGGATGCAAACTGGCTACCTAACAGAGAAAAAAGAAGTATGCATATTTGCTGATAGTTAGTGCTTTATTTCTTGTCCATCTGTGTGTGCACGTTGGTCTGACGTGCACTCAGAGGCAAGTGTCTCTTTACTATCCGCATCGTCTGCTCAGTTTTCATGAGAAAAGAAAATCTCAGCTTGTTTTATTTCCTTTCAAAATGCTGCAGCGTCTAGAATCTTACTGGTGCACATTTGCAACTGGATTTTTTAAACATCTGATCACATGGTGTCAGGCTGGTTTGTTTCTTTGTTTTTTAAATGAACGGTCATATTTGCAGCTTTTTCTTTGTACCATGTGCACCAGAGCAGCTTGTTAAGGTCTTGCCTCAACATGCAAAGCAACAGCTTTTGTAAGGTACATCTACTTGAGAAAATGTATACTCACCTTGTATGCGTGTATGAGATGTTGCAACTTATGCTAGCGACGCCTTCTTTATAGTAAAGCTATCTCCTTTTCTCTACCTCCTGACGTCTGGTCTCTGTGTTCCTGCTGAGATTATTCTGGGATGTCTTCCAGTTGCTGGTCCTGCAGCGTTTGAGGATCTTCATCGGTGAAAAGATTCTGCATCTGCTGCTTTGCTTCATTTCTTCTAAATAATCTATGTAAATGACAGTGAAGATGATTTTTCATTCCTTAAAATGAGAGTTTCATTTTGTTTTTAAGCTAGCAGTGATAAAAACAGTCATCTGTATCCGGAGTTCCAGATTATTCTGCAGAACAGTTTCCAAACATTAAACAGGTTGTAAAGACCTGAAAATATTCACCTGTAATGTATTATACAGATGTATATATATATATATATATATATATATATATATATATATATATATATATATATATATATATATATGTATTTATACATATATGTACACACACATATGTGTGTACATGTATACACACACACAACATTTTAGAAGCAACATTTTAGAAGCTGCGTCAGGTTCGCTGTAGGACGGAGGGATACAGAGATTCATTCCTGCCAGCAGCATCACCCTGAAGAACAAGACTGATCCATCCTGCCTTGTATCAATGGTTCAGCTTGGTGGTGGTGGTGTAATGGTGTGGGAGAGATTTTCTTGGCACACTTTGGGTCCCTTAGTATCAACGTGGAGGTTTAACCACCACAGCCTACCTGAGTATTGTTGCTGACCACATCCATCCCTTTATGACCACAGTGTAGCATCCTCTGATGCTGCTTCCAGCAGGAGAACGTGCCATGTCATAAAGATGACATCATCCAGCAGGAGAACGCACCATGTCATAAAGCAGGAATCATCTCAGACTGGTTTCTGGAACATGACGATGAGTTCATTGTACTCTAATGTTCTTCACAGTCACCAGATCTCAGTACAACAGAGCAGCTTTGGGATGTGGTGGAACGGGAGCTTCTCATCATGGATGTGCAGCCGACAAATCTGCAGCAACTGCGTGATGATTTCATGTCAATATGGAGCAAAATCTCTGAGGAATGTTTCTAGAACCTTGTTGAATCTATGCCACCAAGGATTAAGGCAGTTCTGAAGGCAAAAGGGGTCCAACCCGGTACTAGCAAGGTGTACCTAATAAAGTGGCCGGTAAGTGTGTATATATGTATATATTTTAGTATATAAGAGGTCATTTTTCTGAAACATGGTTTCCAGATCTAGTTCCATGATAACACAAATCCTTTTCTGAGATCACCTTAACTCATCACTGAACCTGGAGGTCCATGGAAAGTTTCTGTCTGGATCTTATAAAGGAGACCAGAGTTTCCTCCAGGGTTGCTGTTTGGAGGTCTGCTGCCTGACAGGACACTGGATGGCTTTATCAGATGGATGTACCTGCTCCCTAGGTGTTGTAATTGGCAGCCCACAGTTCTCTCGTTAATCTGTACAGTCGTGCTCAAGATTATTGACACCCTCCAATTAACGAAAAAGGCTAAATTCACAATAATAATTCAAATAAAAAGAAACTAACGATAACTAAAAATTTACAAAATTATAATTTAGTAATATGAAATATTGCTTTTGAATTGTGGTAAGAAATAATCATTTAAAAAAAAAAAAAAAACTGGCCCAATCGCATTACAGCACCCTTCCTGTGAAATGTGGACCAACATACCTCTCAACAGGTGCAGAAGTCTCTCTCACCCACCTCACTCTGACCCTTGCCTCCGTGCCTCCTGAATGATAACCCGGACCGGAGAAGGAGCTGCAAGCTCCAAGCCCCCGGCACCCCCCCTACACACACAACCCCATCCCCGGACGCAGCAGAACAGGCATCCCCTAAGCCAACAGACCCCCTGCAATGCAGCTAGCCATGACCCTGAGCTCGCAACGCAGCCACCACCTCCCTTCCCCCAGTAGCGCCCAGGAGACCGGGGTATAAAAGGACCCGGTGTGTCGTCCCCCCCCCCCATTTGCTCATGACTGTGTGTAAGATGTGTGTTTGCGATTAAAACTGAGAGGCGGTATCAAGTCATGTCAGAAGTGGGGTCGCACAGGCGGTATGACCACCCAAAGGCCCTGCAGACCCCCCAAGAAAAAATAAATAAATAAAATAAAATAAAATGATTATTTTAGTGCAAAAGGGAAGCCTGTAACCTTCTGCATTTGCCATTGCGACCTGTGAGTTTTTTGTACTACATCACAAGTATGTCTTTGCACAATATAAATATATGTCTTATGTCTATGATCCAGCCAGGCACCCCATTAAACCAGGGTGCCTGGCTGGCTCTGGCAATTTAAAGCGACCAATTAACCGAACATCATGTCTTTGGACGGTGGGAGGAAGCTGGAGTACCCGGAGAGAACCCACGCATACACGGGGAGAACATGCAAACTCCACACAGGAAGGCCACTGTTGGAATTGGTCGAACCCCTCCCCAGCCGGGAATCAAACGAGCGACCTTCTTACTGTGAGACTGCAGTGCTAACCACCACGCCACGGTGCAGCCCTGAGTGGGTAGTGTCCATAATTTACTGGAAACCACATCATTTAGTAGATTTTATAGTCTAAACCAGGGGTGCCCAAGTCCGGTCCTTGAGAGCTACTATCCTGCAATTTTTAGAAAATACCCTCCCCAACACACCTGAATCAAATTCAGGGGGAGTGGATAGCCCAGTGAGCCCAGTGGGCTTGGGCACGGAGGACCCGGGTTCGATTCCCCGACACGACCCCTGTGTGAACCACTGTGGACCCCTGAGCAAGGTCCTTAACCCCCCACCAACTGCTCCCCAGGCACCTTAAGTAGCAGCCCACTGCTCTCTGATACTCTCAGTACAGAGATGGGTAAAATGCAGCTTTGCAGATGCCTGGTAATGAGCCATTCATTTGATTCAGGTGTGTTGGAGAAGGGTTGCAACCAAAATGTCAAGGATAGTAGCTCTCGAGGACTGGACTTAGGCATCCCTGGCCTAAACAGGCCTAAAGAGTTTCTATTTGCGCATTCGTGCACATTCATGTTCAGCGCCTACTGCAAGCGTAGAAGAAATGAGCTGTTTACATTGTTGCTAAGAGTGACCGAGCTGCAGACAAACACATGAGGGGTTGATATTGATTTACAATAAATAAATTAAGAAAAAGAGAACGCGCAATCTCGTTTGCTGTGGCTTCCGTAGTGTCGTGAACTCGCATGGACACGCTTCGCAGCAGCTACATGTTCTACTGTTTAGTCTATAAAAGTCTAGTAAATGATGGTTTCCAGTAAATTCTGGATGCTACCCACTCAGGACACTTGGATTACATTGGACGAGCAGGATGGAGGAATACTGACACGTTTTTGTGGACTTTCATGGACCTTTTTGTTTCAAGCACCGGTCACCTCCATTATATGAAAGTCGGTGGATAATGAAAACCCCCCAGATCTCCGGCTGTATTTGAGACATTAAAAAGTGCTCCAGAGTCTTGCTCAGCATGAGGATGAGGAGAAGATGAAGGACCATCATTCTGTGGGTGTACTATTCCTTTAAGGCCAACTTTTTTCAGCTAAAGCGTTTAGCAAAGACTAAACATTTGCGACCTGGAAATTTCACGCTTTCATCACCAGTAGAATTGATGACTGTAACGCATTCGTCTGTGGTGTATCTCAGAAACACCTGCTCGCCTCCAGTTGGTCAGAACATCTCTCCATCCTGGCCTCTCTTCACTGGTGGCCTGGAGCTTTTAGGGTTCATTTTCAGATTCTTTTATATGTTTTTAAATCTTTAAATGCCCTAGACACCCCCCCCCCCCCCGAACACCTGGTTTAGAGGGGGACCAAGATTGAGGGTTAAGTGAAATTGGCCCTAAGTCCCTTTTTAACCTCACCCGTTTGCCCTGACATTCCACCCTTCATGAGCAACTCTTTGTCTGTTGTTTTAAGTCTTATTTTTCTGATATTTATATTGTGTTAACTGTTCATTGTTTTGATTGTTTTTATGTTTCATATTTGTTTTAATCTTCTTACTTTTTTCCCATTGTGAGATCTAATTTCTGTTTTTCCGTCTTTTCAGCGTTTTGTATTAGCAGCTGCTGTGTTTAAGCGCTATACAAATAACGTTCACTTGACTTTTATGAAGACCATGATTTCTCTGCAAGACGATGCTTCATCTGATGCACTCTGACCATTAAAGGCCTTAAAGATGACAGAATAATGACACTCACCTGAACTGGACCCTGCTGAGAGCTGGTGGGCCGTTCTTTAACATGAGATTTACAGAGAGGAAGAACAGAGTCTGGGAGGTGGTGGTTGCTGTTGCTCTACAAATCCAGAACCTGACAGACTCCATGGATGGAAGTTTTATTGGAAAGAACGGGGACTGTGTTGGTAGCTGTTTATTCTTTTGGAATATTAGAGATGTTTGTCTGTAAAGTTTGAGTTTTTCTTGATTATTTTCACATCTATAAACTAAAATAAACAAGTAAGATGGGAAAACCTGTGTAATAATTCTGCACATCTATAGTTGCCTAATAATTGCGCACACATTGATGCTCTCGTACAAAAGCCAAATGCTCACTTTCACTTCCGTAAATATTCAGGTTTGAAGTCTGTGAACATTTGGATGAACCGAGAGCATCGTTGCTGTTAAATAGAAGATCTAACCCTCAAAAATGCCACTTTCCAGGTAACTGTGCGACAGAGCAGTTTCACCTGGAAACTGAAGCTCCACCTGCATGAGGCGGTTATCAGAGACCTGAACCGATGGAGAAACAACACTAGATCAGTAAAGACCAGAAAAACTGGAACAGTATTTCCACCAACATGACCGTGGGTCACTAAACGCCACGTCTGGACAGTGCTGAGTCCTTTCCTTGGTCAGGGTGGGGTGCAGCTGCTCTACTCTGCTGTGTGATGCCTGAAAGCCTGCATATGAAACTTTGATAACAGACCTGCTGCCTAAAAGCTTTTCACCTGTCAGATGCAACATTGATCATCTCCATGGTCTTGTTCCAATCCCAACAGAACTTTACAGCTTATTGATGCACGTATCCTGGGATGAGACGGATTACACCGTTCCATGATGGCCAGGCTCATTTTACACAAGCAGCTTGTGCAAATCCTGCTCAGAGATGAATAAAACCCACTGTAGACGAAGCGGCGGGAGCATGGGGAGTGGCTGATGCGGTGGTGACATGTTTTATTTAAGATGGCCTAGACCTCCACGCTGGTAAATATTAATGTGCAGGTCTTTCTGTCCTCGTACCGATCGGTGGGTAAAAAGCATGCTGCCAGGCAGAAAATGCATCTACGCTCCGGTGAGGTCCGAGATCATCAGCAGCAAAGGGAATGTTGTTACAGGGTCTGGTGTTGTGGTTCTGTTAGCCAAACTGCGCATGCGCAGTGTCTAAGTTGTGCACTTCGGTCTTCCTGAGCAACCACCGGATAAAGCAGCATAAAACCAACTACTTCATGTCATTATTCATTTAGTCTGCTGCATCAACACACTAACACGTCAAATAAGCTGTAGGTGTACGGCTTACAAGGATCATGAGATGCTGTACGGTTATTTCTTTCTTAAAATTCGAGATAAATGTTAAATATAGTTACATTTTAATATCTCATCGGAGCTCATTAAACAGATGAGAGATGATGTCATAAGTCCCTTCTTATAAGCCACATGACATTATATCCACGAGCCGATTGTGAGTGATGCAGGTTTGGAGTCCAGGGGTCTCGTGTATAAAGCTGCGTACGTATGCACAGAAAATGTGTGCCGCATCAATTTAGTCACAACTCAGAATGTGTGAACGTGAAGGTGTGAAACCTCGCGTATGCATAGGCCTACGTTTTACCTGCCGTGAGAATGTGCAGCCATGCAAACTTTTTCAGTGACGATAACAAACAACAAGAACCAAGACTCATCCAAGTTGCTGAAATCTGTCTCCATTCAATATTATCCAGCGGTTTTTCTTTGTTTTAACATTTTATTCTGTAAATATAAACAATGCCCTTTTTAGTATTTTCCAGGAGTGACAAAACACGAGACATGGCAAGATGGCGATGGTGGGACACGCCCAACTGGCTTCACTTTTAGCTCTTCAGAAACCAGCGGTGACGTAGTGGAAGGTTCGTCCCCCTCTGTTAACGGTCTATAGTCATGACCGAAAGAACCAGATTGGACAAGTGGACAAAATGGCTTTCCTCCGCAGGGTGGCCGGGCTCTCCCTTACAGATAGGGGGAGGAGCTCGGTCATCAGGGAGGGGCTCAAAGTAGAGCCGCTGCTCCTCCGTATAGAGAGGAGCCAGATGAGGAGGCTTGGGCATCTGGTCAGGATGCCTCCTGGACGCCTCCCTGGTGAGGTGTTCCAGGCACTTCCCACCGGGACCAGACCCTGGGGGAGACCCAGGACACACTGGTGGGACAACGTCTCCCGGCTGGCCTGGGTATGCCTTAGGATGCCCGGATGAGCTGGGGTCTGTGGACGGGGAGAGGGACGTCTGGGCGTCCCTGCTTAGGCAGCTGCCCCCACAACCCAACCTCGGATAAGCGGAATAAGACTATAGAGTTCGGTATAATTACATAATTTAGTTATTTTATAATATTCTATCATGATTTTTGCTACGTCTTAATGTGATTCAGTTTCTCTTCATATTTTCTGTGTACTT